>JALGBA010000710.1:497500-790000 GCA_023970755.1 Azemiops feae | reverse complement strand
TTTCCATCAGAGGGTTCAGACCACAGCTCAAACCGTAATCATTTCCTGCCCTGCCTCTTAATCAAACAAATTAAGGGCCTGAACGATGGTGCTCGGACTGCCAAGATAAGCCCAGACCGCCACAAGCCGTCATAACAAGCCATTATCAGCAGAATGAGTACTTTGGCCTGGCGCTGCCCCTGTGTTTGGTAACAAGCAGAGAATAATTAAATGCCTTCCCTGTTTATAAATACAGTTGAGAGAAACTTTTCTCCCACATTGTGCCAACTTGGGGAAACCGAGGCAGAGAATGGAGGAGGGGGCAGGTGAGATGTATTTTCACACTCATTGCCTATTAGAGGCACCCACAAATTGTCACTGAGGCAAAACATGACAACATGGCGTCCTCCTGTTTCATTTTTCTGGTGAGGCTGGCAGGCTCTTCCTTTGATAGCCCATTCAGTCTGTCTTTGATTTCCAGAAAAACGTTAAATATTGTTCCAATGGATTGCTTTCCCCCACTTAATGGCAAGACGTTGTCACGAGGCAACGCGAGATCGGGCAGCCCTTTGTCTGAAATGCTATATAGGGCTTCCTGCCTGAGCAGGGGGTTGGACTAGAAGACCTCCAAGGTCCCTTCCAGCTCTGTTAGTCTGTTAACTGTCAAGCTTATTTGACTCGATTCCTGGGCCCGAAAATAATGCCTTCCGGAGGTTTCTCTCCCCACATGGGGATAGTTTAAAAAAAAAAAAAGATGGGAGCAAGAAAAAAAAAAAATTAGATAACGCCAAGCATCTCTAGAGGGCCAAAGACGGCATGTCCACACAAACCGAGATGGGAAAATTGTGCCAGGCTAAACAACACAATTCGGAGTCACTTGCTTTGAACCGCTGGCTCAGATTTTGAACCGTCCTACATTGCAAACTGGAATGGAGCACCTCAATCGGGGCCGGGTTTTTTTTACAGGCAGGGTTTATAAGAAAGCCACCGTGGGGCGGCCGACTGAAAGGTTGTGAACTTTCCCCCTGGCTGTCTAAAATCGCACACAATGGCCTTAAGGCCATTCTGTTGAAAAGAAAGTTTTGTTTTGTTTTTAAATAGCTGGTAGCGCTGGGGATGGCTTGCCTCTGTTCCAAAGGGCGATGCTATCTCAAACCAGAGGAAAATATTTCCTCTTCACACACACACACACACACACACACACAGGCAGGTTGTCCATCTGAGATTTCAGTCTTTTTGTTTTGAATTGTCTCCCCCTTCCCCCCAAATGGAAGGCATAAAAGAGCAGAAAAAAGCAGAGAAGAGCAACAAAGATGATTAGGGGACTGGAGACTAAAACACATAAGGAACGGTTGCTGGAATTGGGTATGGCTAGTTTAATGAAAAAAAGGATTAGGGGAGACATGATAGCAGTCTTCCAATAGTTGAGAGTCTGGAGCCAAGCTCCTGAAGGCAGGACAAGAAGCAACGGATGGAAACTCATCAAGGAGAGAAGCAACCTAGAACTAAGGAGAAACTTAGGCTGCATTAACAGAGGGATAGAATCAAGATCACGTGAAGTGTTAATACCACTTTACAATGCCTTGGTAAGGCCACACTTGGAATACTGCATCCAGTTTTGGTCACCACGATGTAAAAAAGACGTTGAGACTCTGGAAAGAGTGCAGAGAAGAGCAACAAAGATGATTAGGGGACTGGAGGCTAAAGCATATGAGGAACGGTTGCTGGAATTGGGTATGTCTAGTTTAATGAAGAGAAGGACGAGGGGGGACATGATAGCAGCCTTCCAATATCTCAGGGGCTGCCACAAAGAAGAGGGAGTCAAGCTATTTTCCAAGGCGCCTGAAGGCAGGACAAGAAGCAACGGATAGAAACTAATCAAGGAGAGAAGCAACCTGGAACTAAGGAGAAACTTCCTGACAGAACAATTAACCAGTGGAACAGCCTGCCTCCAGAAGCGGTGAATGCTCCAACACTGGAAGTTTTTAAGAAGAGACTGGATAGCCATTTGTCCGAAATGGTATAGGGTTTCCTGCCTGAGCAGGGGGTTGGACTAGATGACCTCCAAGATCCCTTCCAACTTATTATTATTATTATTATTATTATTATTATTATTATTATTATTATTATTATTATTATTATTATTATTATTATTATTATTATTACTATGATGTCAGGCAATTTGTCAACCAGTATATATTGATGATAGTTGCAGTATTCTAAGGTCCTATAACCACCATTTGCGACTATCTCAACAGGCTTCCGACGAACGAAGCCGATGGGGAAAGCTGGATTGACTTAATGACTGCAAATTTCACTTAGCAGCTACAGCGATTTGCTTCGCAACCATCGCAAATTGAGGCGTGACTCACTCAACCTCTTAGCAATGGACATTCTAGCCTTAATTGTGGTCATAAGGACTACCTGAGATGCCTTTTCAAATTACCTTCCTGCTTCGGACTCAGGTTTCTCTTATCTGGCCATGGTTTTTCCTGGCCCTCGGGGTCTTTCGGCCAGCCCTCCTTCTTTTCTCGACCGTTCTCTGAGCCTCAGCTGAGAGTCTGCCCTCACCTGTAATTTGAAAAGCGTGGAGATCTTCTTGAATTCCGTTTTCATTTTCCAGTTTGGCCACCCTCAGTTCTGTCAGGGGGAGCAAACCCTGCAGGAGAATAAAAAGTCAGTTGTTAACCCTCATCTGCCTTGTCCAATCTTCCTTTATCAAATCGATTTTAGGCTTGGATATCGAGCTGTAGTTTAATGGCAATGAAAAGAACCTCAGACTTTATCTAAAGGTGGATTCGACTTCTGACGAGGAGGTGTCCCAGTGGGCATTATTCAAAGCCAGCTCTACTTTTTTTTCCTCTAAAATTGGTGGTTTCGGTGGATTGGGACCCGCCTGCACGGGGAAGCATGCAGCCAAGAGGCCATGGAAGTGTTAAAATTTAACTTGCAAAAATACCCTTGCAAAGCGTCAACAACAGAAACATTTCATCATGTAGCCTGTGTCACTCAATGATTCACACGCAATGAAACTGCAGCTGTTTTTCGCCCTGTCTGATCTTGGGTTACACACCTTTAAGGAGGAATTGGCAAGCAGATTTTGGAAAGAGAGATAAATTGGATCAAGAAGGGAGGCAGACAGCAGGGGAGCAGAACTCAGCCAAATGGGGATCCAGTACTGAGAATCACCAGGATAAAAAGAGATAGATAGATAGATAGATAGATAGATAGATAGATAGATAGATAGATAGATAGATAGATAGATAGATAGATAGATAGATAGATAGATAGATAGATAGATAGATAGATAGATAGATGAGAGAGAGAGAGAGAGAGAGAGAGAGAGAGAGAGAGAGAGAGAGAGAGAGAGAGAGAGAGAGAGAGAGAGAGAGAGGAGAAACCGACTGGTTTGGGGTTTTTCTAATGGGAAAATTTCCACAATGTGCCTGGAAATGCAAAGAATGGAACGGAGAAACAGACGTTGCTGTTGTTTCTAATCACGGATAACCAAATCCTCATTTACCTGATACTTGTGTCCGTTGGGGCCAAGGGACTGAAAATAGAGGAATTCTTGAAAAAGCTCCAAATAGCAGTCATTCGCTTCCTGTCAAAGAAAAGACATGGAAACTTTTTAATTCATGTGAGTCGATCTTGCGTGGAATAAAGATGAACAGCTGAACGATATAAAAAGCAGAAGAAACCAATGGGTAGCAAACGCCCAGAAGCCTCCGGAAGCTTCAAGCATTCGAAAGGGGTTTTTCACCTGGCAGTGCTGAAACTTAAATTTGAGTTTGGAGTAGTGGATTATTTTTCCCAGATTCCGGACGACCGTTCTCCTCCGTCCTTTCTTGAATAGGCTGGGGAATCGCTGGTCAAAGTTTTCCTTTCCATTCTCTTGGCTGGCAAAGTTCTGCACCAAAAAAGAAAAACAGTCTTAGAAAAGGGAAGGAAGGAATGGAAGGAAGGAAGGAATAGAAGGAAGGAAGGAAGGAAGGAATAGAAGGAAGGAAGGAAGGAAGGAAGGAAGGAAGGAATAGAAAGAAGGAAGGAAGGAAGAATGGGAGGGAGGGAGGGAGGAAGGAATAGAAGGAAGGAAGGAATAGAAGGGAGGGGGGAAGGAATAAAAGGAAGGAAAGAAGGAATAGAAGGAAGGAAGGAATAGAAGGAAGGAAGGAAGGTAGAAGGCAGGAAGGGAGGGAGAGAGGGAGGAATAGAAGGAAGGAAGGAAGGAAGGAAGGAAGGAATAGAAGGAAGGAAGGAATAGAAGGAAGGAAGGAATAGAAGGAAGGAAGGAAGGTAGAAGGAAGGGAGGGAGGGAGGAATAGAAGGAAGGAAGCAATAGAAGGAAGGGAGGAATAGAAGGAAGGGAGGAAAGGAGAGAGGGAGGGAGGGATGGGAGAGGTGAGAGAAAGGGAGGAGGAGGGGAGGAAGGAGAAAAGAAAGGAAATGGAAAGAAGGAAGAAAGGAAGGAAGGAAGGAAGGAATGCAAGAAGGAAGGAAGGTGGCTTCCCACAACAAATGGATTTGTCACACTAGTACCAAGGGAATGTGTGTCTGTCTGTGTGTGTGTGTGTGTGTGTGTCTGTCTGTCTGTCTGTCTGCGTACACACACACACTAAATATACTGTACTTCCTATCATCAGCATTACCAAGATAACCCAAAGGGAAATATTACCCATCTTTGCACAATTCCCATGGCTTAAAACGCCATTTCTTTCTCGAAAGACCAAACGACAGAGACGCATCTCCCTTCCCCAAAAGCCGTTCTGGCAGAATCTCTCCGTGGCTCTTCTCATCCTGCCCAGATTCACACCGCCCAGAGGCAATAATTTTTCCAAGATCAAAAAGTTGGCGACTCTAAATTCAGCCCAGATGCCGTCCCCAAAAGGTCAGATGTCACAGAAAAAGCATTTGTTGATGGATCTCCCTGCCAGCTGAAGATTTTAAGATTTTTATAACATCTATATTGGGCATCTTTACCATTTGCCCAACCGTTCAGTGGTTGACTCCTCAACAATAGCTTTAGTCTCTTCTTTATTGGGATTAATCAGACTCACTCTCTTAATTTCACTCTAAATGGAAAGTTACCAGCCCAGGAAGAGTCAAAATTAGTCCTCGTAAGGGACCTTCAAATGCACACCGACTAATTTTGCAAACTCAGCTGCTTTTAGTTGTGGGCAGTTTTGATTCCCCTCCCCCTAAACATCGTTACAAAGCCTATAAACTTCACCTATTTGTTTATGCTTTCATATCTCTGCAAAAGTATTTCTCCCAAACCCCTGTTGTTTAGTTTCCCCCAATGCCGGTTCTTTCTGCTTAATTCCTGCAGCCATTTTATGCTCCAGATCAACATCGCCTGATATAAGAAAGCTCCTTCCGAGGCTAAATTCTTTATTTCCTCATTAAGGTGTATCCTAACATCCTGGGGCAAAGAAAAAATACTTTTTTTTTCTTCTGTTTTCAGAGATAAGATAGGCTGAAGGGAGGTTGAGTTTAAGCATCGGGCCTGCTGCATTCTTGGCCACAATTTTTTAAAACTTCAGCCTTCTTGATTAAACGGTGAAGCTCTTCCAACTCATTTATCTCAGCTGGGAAAGTTTAAATCCCACCCCAAAAAAATGTATGAAAAATGTACTGATATCACTGGGAACTGAGTCCAATTAATGGACCCTGGATTGCATCCAGAGCTTTTCCATTGATCTGAAGCCCAGCACAAGAGCAACAAAGATAATTAGGGGACTGGAGGCTAAAACATACGAAGAACGGTTGCAGGAATTGGGTATGTCTAGTTTAATGAAAAGAAGGACGAGGGGGGACATGATAGCAGTGTTCCAATATCTCAGGGGCTGCCCCCCAAAAGAAGGAGTCAAGCTATTCTCCAAAGCGCCAGAAGGCAGGGCGAGAAGCAACGGATGGAAACTAATCAAGGAGAGAAGCAACCTAGAACTAAGGAGGAATTTCCTAACAGTTAGAACAATTAATCTGTGGAACAGCTTGCCTCTAGAAGTTGTGGGTGCTCCATCCCTGGAGGTTTTTAAGAAGAGACTGGACAGCCATTTAACAGAAATGGTAGTGTGTCCTCCCTGAGCAGGGGGTTGGACTAGATGACCTCCAAGATCCCTTCCAACTTTATTATTATTATTATTATTATTATTATTATTATTATTATTATTATTATTATTATTATTATTATTATTATTATTATTATTATTATTATTATTATTATTATTATTATTATTATTATTATAGTCTTCCAATATCTCAGGGGCTGCCCCCCAAAAGAGGGAGTCAAGCTATTCTCCAAAGCACCTGAAGGCAGGACAAGAAGCAACGGATGGAAACTAACCAAGGAGAAGAGCAGCCTAGAACTAAGGAGGCATTTCATGACAGTTAGAACAATTAATTAGAACAATTAAGCTCCGGTTTCCTGCGTCTCTTTCACCCACATGCATGTCTCATTGTCCTCTCCCCCTGCCCCCCCCCCGGTCCTTGATTCCAGTGAAACAGACCGGGTCGGTTTCTCCAGCCGTACCCAAAATAACCGAAAACAAACCCTCCCATAATTAGCAAGGGAAGTGCCTCTCCCAGCTGTCTTCACTCTTTTCCCATCACAAGGCCGACTTGCCCCCCCCCCCGCCCCCCCGGCCATGGACTAAATCCGAGCGAGCGCCAAAAATGTGCGATGATCAGGTGGCAGGCAGAAAACCACCATCTGGGTAGCACAAAGCAGTCCAAATTCACACATTCGCACGTCTTTTTGAGACAGAGCAGACATTTAGAATAAGAATAGAATAGAATAGAATAGAATAGAATAGAATAGAATAGAATAGAATAGAACAGAATAGAATAGAATAGAATGGAAAAGAATAGAGAAAATATGGAATGGAATGGAATGGAACGGAACGGAACGGAACGGAACGGAACGGAACAGAACAGAACAGAACAGAATAGAATAGAATAGAATGGAATGGAAAAGAATAGAGAAAATATGGAATGGAATGGAATGGAATGGAATGGAATGGAATGGAATGGAATGGAATGGAATGGAATAGAATAGAATGGAATAGAACAGAACAGAATAGAATAGAATAGAACAGAACAGAACAGAACAGAATAGAATAGAATAGAATGGAATGGAATAGGAATAGGAATAGGAATAGGAATAGGAATAGGAATAGGAATAGGAATAGGAATAGGAATAGGAATAGAATAGAATAGAATAGAATAGAATAGAATTCAAGTGGGTGATTGAAGTCAGTTCTGACTCTTGACACGTGCATAAAGGAACAGAGACGCTCTCGATGACAAAAGCATCTGCGCATGTTCAGAGAATTATTGCCTCGTTACAAACTCCGTTCATCCCTTCTCTGGCGCTCAATTTAGCACACCAAGCTGTCTGTCGCTGAAAGAGGATACTGTAGCACAGGGAAGATTTTAATATTGAAAAGCGCAAAAGAAGCATCTGTTTTTAGCACGCAAAAGCGTGCAAGCTTTTGAACGACACAGCACGCTTCGTCAAGTTTCTCCTGTCTCCACTCGATGACACACACACACACACCCAAAAATCAGCAAGCAGCTTTTCCATCTGGTCCACAGAAATGTGGCAGGGACGAGCTAAAGGAATCTTTCCCAGCATCCGTCCAACCCCTCAGTGGAGATAGAAGTTGCCAGGCAAGCGATTAAGCTGTTCCACAAAAGGGTAATTAAGGTGCAAATGAAAAACAGAGATTAAGTGAGCGTTCCCGCATTCTATTGATCAGCTGCCACTGCTGGGGAAGATAAAGTAAAATTATGCCAGCAAGTCGCAACACAACTGAACAGGAGATGCAAGATGGGGGGGGGAGCGGGGGAAATGGGGTGTTTTTCCAGACCAGGTAAAAGAAATCCCTGCATGTAGAAAGTCAGCATACCGGGGGGGGGGGGGGGGAAATGAGCAAGCTTTCTACCTGCAGGGATAGGGAGAGACATCCTACAACAGCAATTCCCGCTTGTGTTCTGGAGTAGCAGAGCATAGATTTATCAATCCAGGGTGACCCTGATCAAAATTTATTGCAGCTCCTAACATTTCAACCTGCCCACTTTTCGTCTCAGATCAGTTTCCTCTCACTTTGAAAAGCTCTCTCCCCAAATAACAGAGCCCACCATTTTATGTCGCTAAGTGAAACGTTTGCTAATTTTGCCCCATTTTACCACCTTTCTTGCCACCGTTGTTAAATGAATCACTGCAGTTTTTAAGTTACTAACACGGTTGTTAAGTGAATCCGGCTTCCCCTGTCAGAAGGTCGCAAAAGGGGATCGCGTGACCCCGGGACACCGCAAACCGTCATAAGTACGAGTCAAGCGTCTGAATTTTGATCACACGACCGTGGGGGGTGCTTCAATTATAATAAGTGGGGAAAAGGTCATAAGTCACTTTTTTCAGTGCCATTGTAACTTCAAACAGTCATTAAGTGAACGGCTGTAAGTTGAGGACTATCTATATAGGCCCTGCTCATCTCCATGACAGCGAATTCATAAAGATGTGATGGTAATAAGTTCCTATGCCTCTGCCGTGTTCCTAGAATCCAAGTGTTGGAAGGTACTCTAGAGGGTATCAAGCCCAACCCCCTGCTCAGTTCCGGCATCCAAATGAAAAGCATGATGCTAGACCTGCGGACTTGCGAGGGAAGTCCTGAGCCAAGATCTCCGGGCTGACTTTCATCAATCAAAGGTGCCTCAGGATAGGGTTAGGACAATGTGCGACAGTAAGCCAAGATCCATTTTGTCTATTGATGAATCCACCCTTTGCTTACAAACTGGCATAGTGTCTGAATCCAAACATTTAATTTTAGTTTAATAATAATAATAATAATAATAATAATAATAATAATAATAATAATAATAATAATAATAATAGTAATAATAGTAATAATAGTAATAGTAATAATAGTAATAATAGTAATAATAATAATAATAATAATAATAATAATAATAATAATAATAATAATAATAATAATAATAATAATAATAATAATAATAATAATAATAATAATAATAATAATAATAATAATAATAATAATAATAAGAAGAAGAAGAAGAAGAAGAAGAAGAAGAAGAAGAAGAAGAAGAAGTTGGAAGGGACCTTGGAGGTCATTTAGTCCAACCCCCTGCTCAGGCAGGAAACCCTATACCATTTCAGACAAATGGCTGTCCAGTCTCCTCTTAAAAACTTCCAGTGTTGGAGCATTCACAACTTCTGGAGGCAGGTAGTTCCACTGGTTAATTGTTCCGTCAGGAAAGTTTTAATGTGCTTTTTTATATCACTTTAATTTTTGACTGGGAGCCGGCCAGAGTTTATTATAAGATGGGCAGCTGTATCAATGCTTTAAATGAATAAATAAATTGGGTTTAAGCTGGTATTTTCCAAACTTTTTAAAACAACCTTTTTACAGAGAAACATACGGCTTCGTGTGTCATACGGAAAGAAAAACCACTTTTATACACAATTTTGGGGGATAGGGGAACCCCGCTGTTACGTGCATTGAGCAAAGGTTTTTCCTTATTTTTTTCAAGATGCTCTGTGGGAAATCCTCGCTAGTGGAACGTATCCCATAGGCTAGCCACACAGACACGAGAAACGTTTAACCTAAAAAAAGTTTTATTTCTAATTACGAAGGATAAGCCGTTAATTATAATAGCGAGTGCCACTTTCCCGACTGGAGGAAGCCTTTAATTACAGTCTGTGCTCTGACTTAAGGTTCACATGACTGCAAAAGCATCTGTCAGCTCTCCAAATCTTTATATCTAGGAGAGTTATAAAGTAGGAAGCATGCACTCCCTTTGCCTCTGCGTGAGTTCTAGCCAAGAAAGCAATACAGGCGGTCCCTGACTTATGATAGTTCGTTTAGTGACCGTTCCAAGTTACAACGGCACTGGAAAAAAGTGACCGTTTTTTCACACTTACGACCGTTGCAGCCTCCCCGTGGTCACGGGATCAAAATTCGGACACTTGGCAACTGGCTCACATTTATGACGGTTTGCAGCGTCCCGGGGTCACGCGATCCCCTTTTACGACCTTCTGCCAAGCAAAGATTCACTTAACGACCGTGTGACTCGCTTAACAACTGCAGTGATTCGCTTAACAACGGCGGCAAGAAAGGTCGTAAAATCGGGCAAAATTCACTTAACAATTGTCTGACTTAGCGACAGAGTTTTTGGGCTCAGTGGTGGTCGTAAGTCGAGAACTGCCTGTATAGGCGAAGAAGGCCAGTTTGAAAGACGAGAGGGCAGAACAGGGAATCCTACAGAGATATAACAGAGCACCTCTTCAAGTAGGAATTTTTGGAGCTGGCAAAATCGTAACAGGACGCAATTCCAGGCATATTTATTTGGGACTCAAGAGAATCACCGTGCAAACTTAGGCAGGCACCCAATTCTGACATAAGCACCCTCCGATCCCAAGTTAAGTTTTTTGCACAATCCCTTTCTCTCCTTGCATTTGGGGGGTTATTTAGTACAGGAGTGCTTTCAGCTCTCTCCCCTCACACACACACACGTCCACACCCCACACCCTGCACCAAGGCTGCTTTTTCAAAGCCCCTTCATTCACCCCCTCCCTCTGTAGCCTTGCACCAACCCAACCTTTTGCATCCAATGTTGCACTTTAGCAATCTGCAGAACGCATTAGTGCCTCATTGTGCAAATAACTCCAGATTCTGCTAGCAGAAGGAACGTGGAAAGGAAGGGCTGGGAATCCTTTTTTTTTTTTCTTCTTTTCCCTTCCACTTTCTCTGACACCACCCTTCCAGTACATCATCAAGGACAGCTGCACCTCCACCTTTAATTAGACAGCTTTTCTTCTTTGAAAGGCAAACCAGACTTTCGTCTTTGCCAGGTTCCCAGGCTCCCAGAGCCGGTAAAATTCGGCATAGACCTGCTTGAGCTCATCCGTGAAGCAACCTCATCCTATTAGCTCACTAAACCTGGCTGGGCAGGATTGAAAGGATGGATTATGTCCCGATCCAAAATCCAGAAATCCAATTAAAGGGTTGGCCAAGTAAAATTTTCTATTTTGCATTTCGTGTTCGCCTACAAGTTGCAGGGTTTGCTGGAAAGAGATGGGATTAAAATCATCATCATCATCATCATCATCATCATCATCATCCCTTGGAGGTGTTCTTTTCCTTTAAATGCCTCCTGGTTGTGAGGACACCAGCCGTGCCCCAAAACTGAGTGGGGCACGGTACCCCCACACCAGCCCTCTTTCCACATGACCACGAGGTCAGCATGACTCATTCTGAAAAGAAATCTCACCTGTTGTGAGCCAAAACACTACTTTGGTGCGGAGTTTTATAAGCCTGCGGAAGGGGAGGGGGACCTCTGACTCCTAGACTAAAACCAGCCCTGCGAGGTATGCCCTGGGGCACCTCAAATGCCATTTTTCCACAGTAATTTCATGTTATTAAAGGTTTTCAGAGAGACAGAGAGAGACAGAGAGAGAGACAGGTAGGGGGGAAAGGACTCATCAACCTCACTTTGGGCTCAATTGTGATTTTAGAAAGAACACAGAGAAATATTGCGAGTTCTTTTTCCCCGAATCAAAATCAACACTTCAGGCAATTCCCACCCCAATATAAGAAGGTGAATTAGGAACAAATTATTCTGTCTTCATTGCAATACAGGTAATCCTTAAAACCTTAAAACCACAATGGAGCCCAAAACTTTCCATTGCTGAGCGAAGACAGCTATTAACAACCGGGTTACGAACTTAGCAACTGCAGGGATCCCTGCAGTGAACCACCGAGGCAAGAAAGGTCGTAAAACGGGGCAAAAACTCACTTAACAACCCTCTCCCTTAGCCACAGAAACGTTGGGCTCAATTGTGGCCGTAAACCAAGGACCACCTGTAAAACCCATCCGAGTTAACAACTACCTAACATTCGTAGCTTGTGCAAGCAACCCCCCAAAAGCAGGCCGTGCCAACACAGCCGACACACATGTCCAGAGAGGCAGGGAGTTTTCCACCCAGAATTTAAGCTGTCCTGATTTTGTTGGGCAAAACAAAACGGGACTTTAGCTTCATCTCCTCTGAGCGTTTCCTCGTTTTTTTTTTATCAGAGTGGAGAGCCAAGAATAGAAAAGGGATTTTTCAGTATCTATCCACCCGGCTCCCTGCAAGCTTTAATGATGGCAAATTATTCACACTGTAGTGGTATCTTAGTCAGGAATTCACGTCAGTGACCTCATCGGTGCCTAAAAGGGGAGGGTTGTGTTGAAGCAGGCACCCCACACTCTCGCTATTCCACGCGGGGCGGCAAAGCATGCCTGCCACTACAAATCCCATCCTGCCTTCCTGCCAAGGGGAATTGCAGCCCCCAAATTCCTGGCCTCTCTCTACCCTGGTGTGTGTGTGCGTGTGTGTGTGTGTCAAACCTTGCAAAGCATCTTCCTCCTTCCTTCTCTGCACCAAAAGCAATAAAATAAATTCGCTGTCGATTTTTAAAATCGCATTTAACTGGGATTTGTAGAGCGAAGAAGGAAAGAAAAAAGAAGCCAGCTCATTCCATTTGCATCTGCTGCTAAGGCGTGTTTTTTTTTCTTCTCCCCACACACTGTGGTGCTCCCTCTCTCCGTGGACACTTTCGGAGTGCTTTTCATTTGGTTTCCCTTCCAAAATTGGCTTTCCCGGCTAGGGGCTGACCAGGTGCGATTTGCAGAAACATGTTCGGCTTCGTTGGGGCGCGAAGGTGAGGCAAGTTAAAAGTCAAACTCCAGGAAAGGAATGCGATGGCATCGGAGGAGTGACGGAGGTTTTAATCACTGGGAATTGGCGCCGGGCGAGGTGGATGTCACCTTTGGACGGGGCCCTTGCGTCATAAATGAAGAAGATGGGGAGAAAAATAAATAATCAAAGGAAAGGAAGGTGCTGTTTGTTTGTTTGTTGGCTGCTTTCTGATTCAGGATGTGCCAAGCAAGATGAGATTGTTCAGGATTTAAACCCAGCTGCGGGTTTAAACTTCTTACCTTGCAGATTGTATTTCTTTTTTTAAAAATCCTCTCCAAGCCTGGATGGGAATGACACGTAGCCATTTGAGAGAGTCGAGCAAATTGTATTCGTATCAATGAAAATTTTAGTAGTATATGGATGGTTTTAGTAGTATATGGTGGAGTTTTCTCTTTATGCACCCTTCAAAAAGCAGGCTTCCCTCTTGGGACCTGCAAGTACTGGCAAATGAAATGGGGGTGTGTGTGTTTCTGTGTCTTTGTGTGTGCATGTGTGTGTGTTGCTTTACAGCAGTGCTTTTTTTAAACTTTTGCCACTTTAAGGTGGGTGGACTTCAACTCCCTATAGCTGGCTGGGGAATTCTGGGAGTTGAAGTCCACCCATCTTAAAGATTGAAAAGCACTGCCTTAAAATAACAGCATTTATTGCTTCTAACAAGGTGGGAAAGCTTCCATCTGCAGCCCGGCATTAAATGAGACAAACTAATCCATAAAATGTTTTGTGTGTGTGTGTGCCTTTGGCAAAGAACTCTGACTCTACAGATCAGGTATTTTGTGTCGCCACCCAGGCAAAAGCCCAGCGTGAGAACCAGGAAAGTTCTGATCTCTATTCCGAATTTTTGTTATAAGAGGCGGATTGTGGGCTGGCTCATTTGTATAAGTATAGTTTCAGGATAAGAGCTGAGTTTGTGCCTCTGCTACGCCTTGTGTGGGCAGCAACTGGGCTGCACTTTCTCTGGGAAATTACTGTAAATAGGGGAGGGGAAAAATTGTCCATGGGTGCACCTTTCTTTCTTTCTTTCTTTCTTTCTTTCTTTCTTTCTTTCTTTCTTTCTTTCTTTCTTTCTTTCTTTCTTTCTTTCTTTCTTTCTTTCTTTCTTTCTTTCTTTCTTTTTTTCTTTCTCTTTCTTTCTTTTTTCTTTCTGTTTCTCTCTTTCTCATTCTTTCTTTCTCTTTTTCTTCCTTTCTCTATCTTTCTATCTTTTTTCTTTCTCTCTTTCTTTCTCTCTTTCTCTCTTTTTCTCTCTTTCTTTCTATCTATCTTTTTTCTTTCTCTTTTTCTCTCTCTTTCTTTCTTTCTTTCTTCTTTCTCTTTCTTTCTTTCTTTCTTTCTTTCTCTTTCTTTCTCTTTCTTTTTCTTTCTTTCTTTCTGTTTCTCTCTTTCTCATTCTTTCTTTCTCTTTCTTTCTTTCTCTTTTTCTTTCTTTCTTTCTATCTTTCTATCTTTTTTCTTTCTCTCTTTCTTTCTCTCTTGCTATCTCTTTTTTCTCTTTCTTTCTATCTTTTTTCTTTCTCTTTTTCTCTCTTTCTTTCTTTCTTTCTTTCTTTCTTCTTTCTCTTTCTTTCTTTCTTTCTTTCTCTTTCTCTTTCTTTCTTTCTCTCTCTCTTTCTTTCTTTCTTTCTTTCTCTCTTTCTTTCTTTTTCTTTCTTTCTTTTTCTTTCTTTCTTTCTTTTTCTTTCTTTCTCTCTCTCTCTCTCTCTTTCTTTCTTTGACACCCAACATTTCAAAAATGGCCACTGTCAGATAAGCACAGTTTTTTGGGGAGGTCGTCAAAAAGTAAAAGCAATCGAGGTTTTCAGGGTTTATACCTCTGAGGTCATAGCAAGAGTCCCCCCCCCATTCTTGTAACCTCCAAATGGTAAGAAATACAGGTCCCATCATCCTCTGCCACAGACTGTCTGGAAATGATGGGTGCTGAATTCTAAAGCAGCCCACCTTCTATTGGCACCCTATTGGGCAGGGATCCCGCACACTGCAGGCGAAGGGGGAGTGGGGAACTACACATCCTCCCCACGAAATTACTTACCTTTGCAGGAATATATTGGAGAATTTTGTCTGAAGTCACATCTCTCTCCTGCTCCGCCTCAAACCCAAAGAGCCCGGCCAGTTTTTTCTTGCTCTCTTGTCTGAAAGGCAATAAAAGTAGGGCCACAAAAACATCAAGGCGAGCAAACAAAGGGAATCAGGAAGGCACAGGGGAAAGAGGGAAAGAGCAATTTATTTTATCACTAGGACCATCAATGTTTGAAACTCACCAACCGTCAAAAATGCGAAAAGGAATGAGGGACATTGCCCCAGCTTTGCTTTACGGTCTTGTTGAACTACAGAAAGTCTAGCCAGTTTGAGGAAGAGGGGAAGAGGAAGGAAGGAAGGAAGGAAGGAAGGAAGGAAGGAAGGAAGGAAGGGAAGGAAGGAAGGAAGGAAGGAAGGAAGGAAATAACAGAATAACAGAGTTGGAAAGGACCTTGAAGGTCTTCTAGTCCAACCCCCTGCTCAAGCAGGAGACCCTATATACCATCCCAGACAAATGACTATCCAATCTCTTCTTAAAAACCTCCAATGATGGAGCATCCACAACTTCTGAAGGCAAGCCGTTCCATTGATTGTTCTTTCAGAAAATTTCTTATTTCTAGCTCTAAAAGGGAAGGAAGGAAGGAGGGAAGGAGGGAAGGAGGGAAGGAAGGAAGGAAGGAAGGAAGGAAGGAAGGAAGGAAGGAAGGAAAAAAGAGAGATGAGGGAGGAAAAAAGGAAGGAAGGAAGGAAGGAAGGAAGGAAGGAAGGAAGGAAGGAAGGAAGGAAGGAAGGAAGGAAGGAAGGAAGGAAGGAAGATCCTAAGACAAAGTTGTGACATTGGTCTCAGGGAAGAACAATAACTTAATTATTGCATACATTGTAATAGGCCGAGTTTGCATAATATATGTTTCCTTATTACAGAATTAACCTACATTCTGGATTTGTACTAACTCACTCAACCATACAACCCAACAAGGCCAACGTATATACCTCAATTAAAGTGAAAACCAACCAGCTTGAAGCATATACTGTGTTTTTACCCAACCTAAATATGGGCCTGGTGCAAATCTGTGTCTAAAATATAAACATTCCTGTAGGCAAATCTTAACTGCTCTCCCCACCAAGTAGATCCTGACATAGTTTAGTGCCTGAATCCAGACCAGGTAGGCTGATAATTAATAAGCAGCAAAATAAAAAGGCACTTCACCCCATATTCTAACTGCCAACATTAAAATCAGTGTCACGGCAAACTTCAAGTGGCGCATTTCTTTGATATGACCCACATTCCAACATAGGGGGTAGATGTGGTGTCTTTGGTCCTTCCAAAAAATGCTATCTCTAAGGTGTAATTTTTTAAATACGACAGTACGGGAAAGAGAAAAACACAACACCACACGCCATATATTGACAGTGATCAGATCCAGGTTGCCTAAATCCCATCGACCACTAGGGGGCAGCAAAACCTTGGTTTATTTTTCTCTAAGTTGCCCCCTAATGGTTACTGAGATTTTGGCAACCCAGAACTGAGACTCACAACAGGCATTGCAACTATCAAAAATAATTTAGAGCAATAGGCTTTCTATTAACATTATGAATAATTATTGAGCACTTCTCTTTGTTCTTAGTAGGAGTCCATTTCAGGCGATAGTGGCGGGATTAAAAAAGAGTATTATCTCCCACTCATTTGAGATCAGGGGAAGATTTTAAATCTTGAGATTCAAGACACTGACCACATCTAAAAGACATCAGACTTCTAATCGATTCTTATCAGTCTGTGTCAATCTTTCCTAGCCCGTCCGTCAGAAAGAATAAAAACTCAAACTACACAACCCAAACATTAACAAAACAAAATGAGCCAACTTTCGGTATGATGTCATTTCATTTCCCTATCCAGTTTACCAAAGAACACAGGGACAGATGGATAATATTTGCAAACAAAACAAAAGTAACATAAGTGCAGCCATCTAATTGATTGGGAAAGGAATTCTGAAACACACACACACACACACACAATTTCCCATGTTGCCCGTGTCTGTAATTTTAGCAAATTTGGGGAACAGGTCCCACTGCCAGTTGGGCAAAACGGCTGTCCTCCTTTCAATCCCGCTTGTTTCACAATTCCTCGTGGCAGTGTCACAAAAATAAACAACGCCTCCATGCCTTGCAACTGAGCAGGGTGCGATTTAAATGGGGGTCTTGTGTCCCGGGTGTGTTTTTAAGCACAATCACGCAGCCTGTGAATTGCATATTTTTTGCAATCAGGAACATGTGGAAAACTGGACTTTCCATCTAGATGGTGAAATATTTTCCAGTGCCCACCGCCAAATCTAATCCATACTGTCCTTTAAAAGCAGTTGCGTGCCTACACACACACACACACACACACACGCACAGACACAGAGTGATAGAGAGCCCAGGTGTCTGGTTACTTAGCCGTCTAACAATTTGAAGCTGACACTTAGTTCCCTTCGTGTAGCTGGAGGGGGGCGGGGAGGGAGATTCGACCATCCATAATGTTCAAATTGGATGAGAAAAAAAAACATCCTACATGTCCTGCTAGCCATTTTATACTAGCCATGCCATGAGTTGTGCTAGCTGGGGACGATGAAATTTGTAGTCTGACCTCTCTGGGGGAGCAAAATAACAGGAAGGCCTAATGACAACTGGTAAGTTTTGCAGAGTTTTAGCGGACCAAGTTAGTTTCGTAAAAGCAAAGAAAATTGCTCTTTTAACTAAAGACACTGCATGGTGTTTGCCAAGACAGAACAGAGTCCAGTGGAAATAGACAAGCTTCAAACTGGCTTCCCAGTTTCATTCAGTCCCCTGTGCAATTACATTAGTCAGGTCTGGCAATGAATATGCAGGTCGAGATGGTTTTTCCCACGCCGCCGTGCAAAGCAGGTAAATAAAAAAAAACCCACTATGAAACAATAATTATTACATTTACAAGCCACCCAACTTCCAGCGATTTTAGGCGGTGATTCAGAGTACAACTTTGTAGATATGCACGCAGACACACACACACACAAAACGTCCGCTTAAAAGGGAAGAGAACAGCCACACACTTTTCAAGATTTCTGGAATGCTTTTCTTCTGTCTCTTCTACAGATTTTATTTTGGGGACCTCTCCTCTACGGCTAATGCAATTCTGAATTTTCTAGCCACTGTGGGAAATATTTAGGATCGTAAATAACTTAGAAGGAAGGATCTGGGGAAGAAAGAGGTGTATTTTTAGCCAGTCTCTATAAGCAAAGAAAAAAGACCTTTGACCACAAAACTTCGCATTAACTTTTTTTTTTCCCCTACCCAAAAAAGCATGGTTACAACAGAACCGAACATCCTAGAGCAACACAAAAAGCACTCAATAAGGAACAATCTCTCCTGAACACGAGAGATAAAGCCCCACAAATCGGCACGGTACATTTTGAGTTAGTAGGACTCAAATTTCCCAGTGGGACAGCCTTCTCAAACGACTAAAATTAACGCTGTCTAACAGGCAAAAGCCACAGAAGTGACAGAAACAAAGACAGATTAAAATAAAACAACTTTTTTTCCCTTCTTCTTCTTCTTCTTCTTCTTCTCTCTGCGGAAGAAAACTCTTTTTTTTAAATAAAATAAAATAAAATAAAGAATTTGCAGTCAAACTATGTAGAGCTTGATCCGAGCACCCGCCGGGGGATCATACTCTGCAAACATTTGGTGGATATAAATCCTTGGGAAAAATGACACGCGCCGCCGAAGCCCTTTGTAAAAAAAACTTTCCCAGAAAGACGGGAAGAAGAGTTTGAAGGAGGCCAGAAGAGAGACTCACTCTTTTTTGAAGGAGGGTTTCCTAGAGAAGGAGTATCTGAAGCGGCCGGGCGCTTGGGGAACGCAAGCCATGTTCCCCATCTCCGAAGTTGGGGGCGAAGAGTCCCGGCAGTAGCGCAGGAGGAGAAGCAGGAGGCGGACGGTGGGAGCCTCCGGGCGCCCTGGTGCGCAACTGAGAAGGTGTGTGCTTTGTTGCTGTGTGTCATGCAAGGCTTCCTCACTTCCGTCTCCGCGAGAATGATCCCTTTGGGCGTGTGTGCTTGGGAAGAAAAGAGCCTTTTGGCCAAGCGGTCCTTTCGGGTGCTCACTTCCTGAGAACTGAGAGCTGGCACACACACACACACACACACACACACACAGAGGCGCACAAATGAGCGTGCAGACACAGAGAGAGAGGGGGGGAAGGAAGGAAGGAAGGAAGGAAGGAAGGAAGGAAGAAGGAGTCAGACACTACTGTGTTTTGCTCAGTTTCCTCTGAAGTGGAAAGAGGGAGGGAGGGAGGAGGAAGGAAGGAAGGAAGGAGTCAGACCCTACTGTGTTTTGCTCAGTTTCCTCTGAAGTGGAAGAGAGAGGAGGGAGGAGGGCGGGAGGGAGGGAGGGAGGAAGGAAGGAAGGAAGGAAGGAAGGAGTCAGACCCTACTGTGTTTGCTCAGTTTCCTCTGAAGTGGAAGAGAGAGGGAGGGAGGAGGGAGGGAGGAAGGAAGGAAGAAGAGTCCTACTGTGTTTTGCTCAGTTCCTCTGAAGTGGAAGAGGGAGGGATGAGGGAGGGAGGGAGGGAGGAAGGAGTCAGACCCTACTGTGTTTTGCTCAGTTTCCTCTGAAGTGGACGAGAGAGGGGGGAGGAGGAGGGGGGGGGAGGGAGGGAGGAGGAAGGAAGGAAGGAGTCAGACCTACTGGTTCTGCTCAGTTTCTCTGAGTGGAAGAGAGAGAGGGAGGGAGGGAGGGAGGAAGGAAAGGAAGGAAGGAAGGAAGGAGTCAGTCAACCTACTGTGTTTTGCTCAGTTTCCTCTGAAGTGGAGAGGGAGGGAGGGAGGGAGGAAGGAAGGAAGGAAGGAGTCAGACCCTACTGTGTTTTGCTCAGTTTCCTCTGAAGTGGAAGAGAGGGGGGGAGGAGGGAGGGGGGGAGGGAAAGAGGGAGGAGGAAGGAAGAAGGAAGGAGTCAGACCTACTGTGTTTTGCTCAGTTTCCTCTGAAGTGGAAGAGAGAGGGAGGGAGGGAGGAAGGAAGGAAGGAAGGAAGGAAGGAAGGAAGGAAGGAAGGAAGGAAGGAAGGAAGGAAGGAAGGAAGGAGTCAGACCCCACTGTGTGAAGTAGTATCCAGCATTGTGCCTATTTTTATTTTTATGATTCCCACTTTGGGATACTATCCTGAAAGTATCAAAAAGACCCTAGAGTTGTTGCAGGTAACGGTTGAGTTATTGTGTGGTAAGATGGGCGGCTAATAAATTTTACAAATAGATACATACATAAATAAACATTTGTGCTGTTACTTGACAAGCAGGGTTGTGTCGCCTTTAAAAAGGAGACCACCAGGAGATCCT
Organism: Azemiops feae; assembly: GCA_023970755.1. Classification (NCBI taxonomy): domain Eukaryota; kingdom Metazoa; phylum Chordata; class Lepidosauria; order Squamata; family Viperidae; genus Azemiops; species Azemiops feae. Next base: position 769,895 of record JALGBA010000710.1, on the reverse strand, counting down.
ATCCATAAAGCTGGGGGGGGGGGGAAATCCCAGCAGCAAGGAATTCTAAACCACTTTTATCCCCTTGCCAAAAAAATGGGTTCATGAAGTCAAAAGCCAGGCATGGAAGGAGACTTTTTATGCTTTGCAGTTTTGGAATGAAATGTGGGAGGAAGAAACCGACTTTCAAACTGAGCAGTCCCAGATGCTGGGACAGATTGGTGGGGGTTCCAGATGTGCAAGGAGGCCATCTGTCTGTGTGGTGTCTTTTGCACACTCAACACCCTGCCTGTCAGAATACCTCTTTAAGAATAGGAAGCCCAGAAGGGAAGGGAGATAAAAGAAGAAGGAAAGGAAAAGAAAGATAAAAGAAAAAGAAGAGGGAAGGGAGATAAAAGTAGGGAAGGAAAAGAAAGATAAAAGAAAAAGAAGAGGGAAGGGAGATAAGGAAAGGAAAAGAAAGATAAAAGAAAAAGAAAAGGGAAGGGAGATAAAAGAAGGAAAGGAAAGGAAAGGAAAAAAGGAAGGAAGGAAGGAAACAGAGAGAGAAGGAAGGAAAAATGGATGATAGAGGAAAGGAAAAGGGAAACCCTTCTGGAATTCCAGTTCCAATTATATATATTCCATTCCTTCCTTGATTGGATAACCTGCAGACAAGCGAAGCCTTCATCCTATCTCCCAAAAGTTGCTTCCTCTAAGGCTAGACTGATCCAAATCATGGTTTGTTGGAGAATTCTGGGAGCTGAAGTCCACACAGCTTAAATTGAGAAACACGACTCTATTCCAATCAGTTCAAAACTGGGAACCTTTTTAATTTTAAGAACCGTGATAGTTTCCTATGAAGGGCTTTCTTCCCTCTCTTTTCCAAATGCAAAATGGTATTTATACTACCTGGGGGTGGCCAGAAAAATGACCTCACGATCCATGTCAATCACTCTCAGGCTGTGTTCCAAATTTGGGGTTCATCTCTGTTCCTCTCTCTCTCTCTTCCTAAAATTAGTGCCAATGTGGGCATTGCCCACCCAAATTTCCTTTCCTTTGTGATAAGAATGTTCTTCCAAAGGATTTGAAGAGAATGAACCAACAAAACGAAAGTGTGTTTGACTGACCCACAAAATGTTAAGGCAGACACTATATTAATTCACCACTAACACTCTTATGCTGTACTAAACGGTGAGAACCCCAAAGTGTGAACCAAAAAATAATCCATTGGCAATTTTTCACACCAGAGACTGAATTTATATCAGATTCGTACCTCACTTGTTAGAATCAATTCGTTCTCAATCCAGAATGATGTACAGACAGCTGCTCCCTAACAAGAGTCAGCTTTAAACAAGAGATAAGTGTATGAGTTGCAAACTGGTCTGTGGAACTCTTGGCCACAAGATTGCAGCGGTAGTTGGAGATAACATTTCGCTTCAAAAGAAATTCTTGCAGAATAGAAAATAAAAGTTTCCTAAAGAGGTGCTAATATATAGTCGAGAGCCACTTTGATGTCATAGTTAAGGTGTCAGGCTAGAAACTGGGAGATTGGGAATTCTAGTTCCGCCTTGGGCACGAAGCCTGCTGGGTGACTGTCTATATATCTCTATCTCTATCTCTATCTCTATCTCTATCTCTATCTCTATCTCTGTCTCTATCTCTATCTCTATCTCTATCTCTATCTATCTATCTATCTATCTATCTATCTATCTATCTATCTATCTATCTATCTATCTATCTATTTATCATCTATCATCTATCATCTATCTATCTATAGATAGATCTATCCATCATTATTTATATCTATCTATCTATCTATCTATCTATCTATCTATCTATCTATCTATCTATCTATCTATCTATCTATCTATCTATCTATCTATCATCTATCTATAGATAGATCTATCCATCATTATCTATCTATCTATCTATCTATCTATCTATCTATCTATCTATCTATCTATCTATCTATCTATCTATCTGTTTATGTCATCTATCTATGTATCTATTATCTCTATCTCTATCTATGTTTATGTCATCTATTTATGTATCTATTTATTATCTCTCTATTATCTATCATCTATCTCTATCTCTATTATCTCTATATCTATCTCTATATATCTATCTTATCTATCTCTTATCTTATCTATCTATCTATCTATCTATCTATCTATCTATCTATCTATCTATCTATCTATCTATCTATCTATCTATCATCTATCTATCTGTCTGTCTGTCTGTCTGTCTGTCTGTCTGTCTGTCTGTCTGTCTATCTATCTATCTTCCATCCATCCATCCATCCATCCATCCATCCATCCAATCCATCTAATTTATCTATCTTTTTGTCCTCCAACCAGCAAACATGAGTTTAAGCGAAGGGGAGGAAGAATGCCAAAGAGATTACAACATTTTATCACACCCTGTTTCATGGTTTGCTTTGAACCTCTGCAAACGGCATCAAAATTCATGCCAAGAGAGCTGGCGCTGAAACTGGGAATGTTCTGGATTCCCTTTGGGGGTGGGGAGGGGAAAAAAGAAGCGCGTTGCCCGTTTCCTGTATTTTCCCACGGTGGAAATTCTGCACGGTCCCCCAGAAAACCAGCCCTGTGACCTTTGACCCTCTTCTGAAACCCACTTTCTGCTTCTGGGTCTGTTGAAAGAGGGCTCCATTAGCCAGCAGGCTCTCTGCACCCCCTTTATACAACTGACGGTTATTTATAGATGTTTGAGGCCGGAGCGATGTAGAGCAGGTGGAAAAAGAATTCTGTTAACCGATCCCAGATATATTTTCCAGCATGATCTGCATCAACATTTTCCCTCCACGTGTGAATCTTCCAGCAGAAACTTGAACGCAAGTCTCTGAATCACGCCGAGCCCGTCCTTGTCTTGCTTCAAAAAACCTCAAGTAATGAAAACGTTCGGGAATTAGCTAAGGTCACAAATCCGTGCTTCCCATTCCGAACAGACAGACATACCTGGCATGCATACATGTTTGAAAGTCATCTGCGTCTCTAATCCCATTTTGGACCGAGTCCCATTGGCTGGAAGCTGTTACCTTTACAGCAACCTCTCTAGGGTCAAACTTGGGGCAGGTTAAACAAAAAACAAAAAATGAGAATGAGTCACAGAGTCAAGAAAAATCTATTTTTTATTTATTTTTTATTTTACACACTGGCTTGTATTGCTCGTATTTCCCCCTTAGTGCAAAAATTGAGAAACACAAAATAAAGTGGACATTGAACAGCACATAAATAAATCCGATGCATATATACAGATAAATTAACACACACACACACACACACACCCTTCCCAAGGCATCTCCAACCTAGGGTGAATAAGCTGGGGGTTTTGCACCATGGATAGATCAGAGTTTGTACTTCAACAGGAGCATTGGGGCAACAAGGAAGATGGGATTCCTTCCTTCCTTCCTTCCTTCCTTCCTTCCTTCCTTCCTTCCGTGCTTGGCAATTGGCTCACATTTTTGACCGTTTGCAGCATCCCACAATCATCTTACCCATCGTTTTTTGGTGTTTTTTGGGCAGTTTCCATTGTTTCCTTCCGATTTCCAGCAAAAAACAACAACAACCCAGCCACTGGTGAAAGCGAGACTGCTGCAAAAAAGGTAGTAAAATCAGTCACGACTGCGTGGTGACCTGCTTGATGACCAGGCTCAGCTATAGTCGTAAGCAGAGGACTACCTGTCATGTAATTCAGAGGGGAACTTGAAAGCAAGGCTGTGCTAGTTTTGAATTAAAGTAAGGGGGGGGGGAAGCAAGGAAGTGAGTGAAAAAGGCTTCAACCAGGACAACCACTGGCAATTCCTTTCTTCTTCGTGGTTAAGACCACCTTATCCTCCATCGTTGCAAAGCCCACCATCTTTGCTTGCTTTCCAATTTTACGTTGGACCAGGGGGCTGTAGTGTCTCTCTTCCGATTGGCAAAGATGCCAACGAAACCCCGTAGCAAAAAAAGATGCAAAGAACCCATCTCTTGGTCCAAGGCTCTCCAAACGTGGCAACTTTTAAGACTTGTGGACTTCAACTCCCAGAATTCCTCAGCCAATTCATTCTGGCTGGGGAGCTCTGGGAGTTGAAGTCCACAAGTCTTAAAAGTCGCCAAGTTTGGAGATCCCTTTTTTTTTTTTGGTCCCTTCCCATCTCCATGAGCGAAGTGATTCCTACAGAAGGACGTTCTCTGCAAAGTGTCTTCTCCTCAAAAGGAAGACCCTCCCAGGGACCCACCCAGACAAGGTTTTCCCTTCAACTTCTATTATTTCCATATTAGGGACGTGAAGGACTTCGTCTGACTGGTGATGCGTCAATTGTTCCTTTTCAAGAATTCAGAGGTATCTATGGATAAATTACAGGAGGGCAAAAATCTCGGGCATTTGTAACTAGGATAAATTGGGAATATCTGATCTGTGGACCCGAAAGAGCTTTAAAATGGATATTGCTTGGAGAAAGTCCTGGCTTTTCGGCTAAAGGACAGTGTTTTTCAGCCTGGGCTACTTTTAAGATGTGTGGACTTCAACTCCCAGAATTCTCCAGCCAGCTATGATTTCTGGGAGTTGAAGTCCACATGTCTTCAAAGTGACCAAACACTGCTGTAATAGCTTTAAGCCAGGGGTCTTCAAACTTGGCCCTTTGATGACTGGTCCACCAGTCATCAAAGGGCCAAGTTTGAAGACCCCTGGCTTAAAGGCATGAAAAGGAATTTTATCAACATCTTCTGATGCAAACATTTTCTACCCCTCTCCGGCGCAAACAGATGAGAAGGTCCCACAGGCTTTGCTCCCCATAGATAACCTGCCCCACGGAGGGATCCTAAAAACAAAATGAAGGCACTTATAAAAAAAACCAAAACACTGTGAAAACAAATCTCCCCAAATGAATGCAGCCGATTAAACCCTGATATATAGTTCCCACCCCATTACAGCACACAGGTTTTGCAAAAGTATGTGTCTGGGCGGAAGGCCGAGCACAATGCCAGACAAGCGAAGAAATGCAGGTTTACAGAAATGCTTGTGTGGAAATGTCGTTTTGCACCTTCAAAGCCGAGCCACGATGCTTTGAAATTCAAATCAGGGATACAGATAAGCCCAACAAAGATGCCCTTTGGATTCGCCCTTGATGGCAGGCCACGCTTTTTTTTTTTCTTTTCAAATCATGGCTTATGAACTCTAGGATGTGTGGACTTCAACGCCCAGAATTCCCAGCCGCGGACATATTGGCTGGAGAATTGAAGAGGTGGACCCATAACTATGGTTTGCTAACAAAATATGGCACCAAGCATTAGACAGTCTGTTTGATTGTGGCTTAGCCAGCTGTGGGAGCTCACCAATTGTGGTTTGTAAAGCAGATCTTACGGACCAGTCGTAGAAGGACATGTTTAATCGTGGCTTGATACATGAACCCCACTTCTGACCCAGACCCCCCAAAACCTGGGGCCAATTTGAAGTAGATTCTAAACGAGGAATCTCCGAAGCTTGTGAGTTGGGTGTCCAGTTCAACCTGCCACATTCCCGTCCAGTATCGATGCAAACTGGGCTGCCACAGTGAAACCCGTGACAAAATAAATAAACCCAACACACAAACATATGAAACCAAAAACACAAGCAGCGAAGTGGGTAACGGGTAGAATTAAAATCGACGAGAAGCATCGGCTGACTTGCGGGAGCCTCCGTGTCATATTCTCTCCCACAAAATTCTCATTTTTGCACCCGATGGCAAAGACAAAGAGGTCATCTACACACAGTGGGATCTATCTTCAAGCCACTTCCTTTCCTGTTCTCTCCCCACCCATTTTTTTCAGGGCAGGCTAGCTGGCATCCAAAGCTGGGCTTTGTAGTCCAAACCCCATCAAAGTGAGGGAACAGTCGAACAACTGGAGCCTTTTCAAGGCCAGTCCTCAAACGTAGTGCTTTTTTTTTTTGCTTTCCAAAGCTTTTCCCCAAATGAAGTGCCACCACGTTGCCCTTCTTAGTGCTTTGAGAACAAAATCCACACAATGCAGCAATACTATGTGGTTTCACACTCCCTTAAAGGAACGAGCGTGGCAGGATAATACTCTGAAATCAGACAATTTTTTTTTTTAGACAGTAAATTGTTGGACGACGCTCTGGAACAGAAGTCTGATCTGATGCGGTGCTACAAAGATGGGATGCACAATGCTGAATTGGTCCATTCAAAAGGAAGGCTGTGATTAGGCCACGCCTGGTTAATCCACAAGGATATTTTTTCACGCACAGAGGCTCACTTCCGTAGATTGCGCCCACAGTTTTGGCTCGCGGGAGATGAAGTGCCTCTCTCCGCCTTTTTCTGCCCTGCCAACCCTCCACTTTAAAGAATAAATAAGTAAATAAATAAACAGGGAGAAGGCAGGCAGGAAGGTAGCAGATTGGCTGGCAAAGGTTAACAAATAAATGATAAAAGGCTCTCGTCATTGTCAGCACTCCCAACACAAGCCGGGGAACCCCAGGTGAGCAATGAAGGAAGTGCTATTGGCACACATCGAACTGTGAAATCCACTTCACGCCGCCCGTATGGTAGACTCCTCAAATCACCAACAACTTTGACCCAGTTCTTCCCAGTTCAGACGAAGAGCTAAGAAGCAACCCCATGGAGACAGCTCCAGACACATGCCGGGAAAGATACTGGGAAGATGTCTGATTTGGTGGCCTGCCCAACAGAGGCGACCGACGGAGAGGACCTGTGGATCATCTCAGCCCTGTTTTTGTGTTAAGGCATCCTTTCGCTAGGTGAGAGGCCTCCTTCGCCTGCACACCTTCCACCGTTAAGTTTGGTAAGAAGTTATTGGCTAATTGTGATGTTCACAGCTTAGATACTGCAGTCGGCCCAGTCTACGCAAATAACTCCGTGGTTGGTGTCGTCGGCGTAGCTCGTAGTGGTTCCTTGACTTTTGCCCTTACCAGTCTCAGTCCCTTGCATGAGATGGATCCAGCGATCTACGTCCAACCGTGGAGCTCAAAGGTTGTTGAGTCTGGTCTACAAGAACCAGGCAGCATCGGTCGAGTTATGATGGGGTCAACAATGGACGCGTGGAGAATTCTCCCTTTCGGTTGTCTTCTTCTCTATTAGGTCTTTTTTTAAGGAGCTTCCCCTTTTGGAGCTGAGCCGAAAGTGGGCCCCGGGGAAAGTCTTTCTGGGTGCAGCACCCCTTTCACAGAGATCGGCTTCCGGAGGGGCCTGACCACGCCGGCTTCGCGCTCCGACAGATGCTGCAGTCCGGGCGAGGCGGGGAGCGGGAGGGTCCTTCGTCAAAGACTCGTCGAGGACACCGAGAGGGTGGGCGAGGACGGGGGCGGGAAGTTGAGGAGTTCCAGCACCGCCACCCCCACGCTGCTGCGCCGGGTGAACATGCATGAGGCCGCCACCCACTTGTTCGTCCGCGGGTTGTACTTCTCGATGGAGTTGAGGCTGGAGCTGCCGTCGTTCCCGCCCACGGCGTAGAGCCAGCCTTCCATGGCCACCAAGTCGTGGGTGCTCCTAAAAAGAAGAAACCAGAAGAACAGAGTTGGAAGGGACTCAGAATTCCCTCAAGCAGGAGAGCATCTGGCTGTGGCTAAACTCCAGGAGCTGGAACTTATGAACCTTGGTGGCACAGTGGTCAGAATGCAGTACTGCAGGCTACTTCTGCTGACTGCCTGCAGTTTGGCAGTTCGATCCTGACCGGCTCAAGGTTGATTCAGATCCTTCCGAGGTCGGTAAAATGAGGACCCAGATTGTTGGGGGGCAATATGCTGACTCTGTAAACCACTTAGAGAGGGCTGTAAAGCACTGTGAAGTGGTGTATCAGTCTGAGTGCTGTTGCTATTGCTATTATGCAGAGACATCCTAACCCTACAGGACTCACTTAAAATGAGTGGAGTGGAGGTGGCTTCAGACTCCACCATAATCTTCCTTCTTCCTATCTCAGCTTCTTCTTTAGAGCTGTCAAACTATCCCATGGATTGTTTTTTTTAGAATCTCAAATGCTTTTCCTCACACTTTTGGAAACGGTCAGATGCCTTCACGCCCATCCTTTGTATCTTCCTAATATTTCTTCATTTATTTGTGTCCTGCCTTTATTAGTTTTACAAAGAACTCAAGGCGGCGAACACATCCAATAGACTTTACTCTTCCTATTTTCCCCGCTAGTGGGACTAGAACTCCCCGTCTCCTGGTGATTGGCCCAAAGTCACTCTGCTGGCTTTCATGTCTAAGGCAGGAATGGAACTCACTGCTTCCTGGTGATTGGCCCAAAGACACCCGCCAGCTTTCATGTCTAAGGTGGGACTAGAACTCACCGTCTCCTGGTGATTGGCCCAGTCTCCCCGCTGACTTTCATAGATAAGGCGGGACTGGAACTCACCGTCTCCAGTTTCTAGGCCAGCACCTTAACCACTACACCAAACTGGCTCGGGGTGTGTGCGTTTCTAGATTTAGATGTGTTTGGAGCAGAATCTTAATTTTCTTCTGTTCTCGCCTCAACGAAGCAAGAATGTTTCCCCCTGGCTCCATTTATACTCTCTGCGGCATTATTAAAATTACAGCGGTTGTAACAGGCCAATGCAAAACGCCACCACTAGATCACTAGCCAGGATACTGCATACTAGGAATCTGCAAAAAAAATTCTCTTTGTTTCCTGACTCACTTCTGCTTGAGGTTTTGAGATCTCGCTTTCAACATTCGAGAGGGCCAGATCTGGTGGGAAGCAGACATAACCCAACGGTTGGGACGCCACGCTGTTTAGGGTGCTGCTCCCTACCTCCGGATGTTCATGGGGGCCACACTTTCCCATGTGTTGGTTTTGGGATTGTAGCGCTCCACCGAGTTAAGGCAGCTGGTCCCATCGTTCCCTCCGGCCACGTACAACATCCCTTCCAGGACCGCCACGCCTGCACTACTCCGACGGCTCAGCATGTTGGCAATTGGTGTCCATGTGTTGATCTGGCAGTGAAGAGACAAAGGACAGTTAAAAAAAAAAAAATGAACGCTCAGCTTCCCCAAAAAAATTCAGCTTCCCAAAAAATCCTCTTCCCCCTTTTTTAAGAGTCGTAAGAGACACATCTGATGATCCATTCACTCACTCATTCATTCATTCATCAAATTTATATGGTCACACATATCACAAAAATGTGGCTCTGAGCAGCATTCAGTATGGTTAAAAAATTAATGTGCAAAAATATTTATTATTATTATCTTTTATTCATTAGACATGGACCTCAGTCAACTGAACATTCAAATTGGCTGTTGTTATTGTTATTGTTATTATTATTATTGTTGTTGTTATTTTAAAAAAAAAAGCAAGCCAAAAAGAGAACAGATATTAAGCAAAGAACAGAGATAAGTTATCTCACTGGTCCCTGTTGCTAAACAAGACGTTTAATGTGCGTTGTGCCTGATTTTATCATGTTTGTGTTAGGGTTGTTAAGCAAGTCACTGCAATTGTTAAGTGAATCACACGGTCACTAAGCAAATCCGGCTTGCCCCATTGGCTTTGCCAATGGTGATCCAGGACTGTCAGGCGCAAAAGATCAGGTCCACACTTAAAGGTCTAATGAAACTGATTTCTTTGCTAATTATCCCTAGGCGCAGGAATCTTCTCAATTAACATTATTTGCATCTGCTAGGAGTTAGAAAAGGGTCAACGGGATTCGAGAAAGGTGGGACTTAAGTTTGCTTGTGGCTATGCAGGGAGTCTAGGCTGGTGCCTCTTTTAACTCCTACCTCAGATCCTCCTCCTACATCGATGCTGCAATCATCAGAAATACACACCAGTTCCCAAGCACCACCACATGACCAGGCGAGTCCTGCAGTGGTTGTAAGTATGGGAACTGGCTGTAAGTCAAATTTTGCAGTGCCGTTGTAACTGCAAATGGTTACTAAATGAATGATTGTAAGTTGAGGACCACCTGGACCTCCTTTCTACTCAGAACTCTCCCATCTCTCCCTTGGTGGTCATGCCATCCAAGCAGAAGCGTGAGGATCTGGCCCGTACTTTGCCTTCTCCCCCCCCCTTTACCTGGGGTTCATACTTCTCCACGGTTGCCAAGTGCGACGAACTGTCGTATCCTCCAACAGCGTAGAGGTTGCCATCTTTGATGGAGAAGAAGAAGGGGGGGAGGAGGAGGAGGAGGAGGAAAAAGCCACTTGTAACAGAGCACCCCAGAGCACCTTGAGTTAACAATCAAAACTGGGACTGAGACTGGAAATCCGGTCGTTAAGTCATCCTGGTCGTACGTTGAGGCACCCATGTGTTTCCCCCACATTTTTCACAGCCGCCGTTAAGCGAAGATAGTGGTCATTAAGGGAAGCCATGCCCTGCATCCGAATTTTGATCAGGTGGCCACGTGGGGATGCTGCCACGGCCATAGGTCCGAAGCCACTTTTCCCAGTGCCGTTGCGAGTTCAAATGGCCACGAAATGAGCTGTCGTAAGTGGAGGGCGACCTGTATCCGTTCTGGTTCCCAGGCCCTAAGAATGCCGCAACCCCTCGCATCCTTAAAAGAGCCGCTCTTTTTGGAAAAGCCGGCCTTACCTAAGGTTGCCACACGGACGTATCTCCTCCTCGTGCTCATAGCTGTGATGCTAGTCCAGGTCCCCGTGAGGGGGTCGTATCTCTCAGCACTGGGACACATCAAGAGAAATCCATAATCAATAACTCTCGGGAGCAAAACAACTCGAAAGGCAAAAAAAGATTCAGAACGATTACGGATGATTTGGGGCGAGGCAGCTGGCTCCAACTCACGAGATGCCGAAAGATCCACCACTTGTTTGAAAGCAGAATTTTGTTTTATTTTATTTTATTTCCCCTCTTGTTCTCTTAACCTGACGGATTTGTTTTGTTTTCAGAACTCAGGGGCTTTAGCAAGAAACTTTTTTTTATAGGCAGAAAGAAAAGGAAAGCGGGAAGAAACGTTGAGTCATCAAAGCTAAACTCACACGCGCCTCTCATCCACGTGACCCTCAAATTAGGAACTTTTCAGTTAATGAGAAGAAGCGGAACTAAAAAGAGGAATCGAACGCAGAACCAGGTCAAAAATCATTCCCGAAGGTCTCAATAAATCCTTAGGGCTCCATATAATAAAATACTCTTTCAAATATCAAGAGGAAGAATCTTCAGCATTCGGTAAAATGGAAGGAGTAGGGCAGGGGTCTTCAAACGTGGCACGCTGGCTGAGGAATTCTGGGAGTTGAAGTCCACAAGTCACAAAAGGGCCACGTTTGAAGACCCCTGGAGTAGGGGGTCTATGCCAGGTGGTCTTCTCTCCCTTTTATGTATATTATGATCCAGGTGACATGGATGGTGACTTAACACCCATCCGAGTTCCGTGACAAATGAGAAATTCACCTTGGTGGTGTTTTGACGAGAGTCATTTTGGAGAAGAAGATGCAAGAGCTTCATTGGGATGGGGAAAAACCTGCTGAACTTTGAAGGACCCTTTTTACCTGTTCAGACATGAAGCTCCGTCGTAGCCTCCAGCAGCATAGAGGAGTCCATGCAAGGCCGCCACGCCAAGGCAGCTCCGCCTGGTCCCCATGGAGACCTCCGTCTGCCACGAGTTGGTGACGGGATCGTAGGACTCAACGGTGGCCAAGTCAGAGGTTCCATCGTAGCTGCACAGAGAGAAATCCATTATTATTATTATTTTTTAAGAAAAAGAAGGGATGACCACAGCGAAGCAAAACTTTGGAGGAGAAGTAGGAAAGGTGAATGAAAATTAGAAGCTGGAGATGTAAGAAAAACACAATGTCCTCAACAAGTCGTGGCCAACTCTTGGTGGCATCTTGAACCCAGTTCTCCTGGGGGCCTTTTGACCTGGCTTGCTTCTGCTTTGTTTGCTTTTGGTCAAGCTTTCCTTGACTTTCCGATTTATCTCAGGCCGGCTGGCTCTTCTGAGGCCTTCAGTCTCCGAGGCTGGGCAAGTGCTGCCATCTGCTGTGGCAAAGACTCGCTCCCGTTTTTCTTAGGGGGAGGGGAAAAAAATCCACAGGGAGAGATGTTTGGGGAAAGGGGGCCTCTAAGGCAGGATACCAAGGGGAAGCAAAAGAAATAAGCTCGCCTTTCCACAGGAGTTCAAGGGGGTTCAGTGGAACTCATTGCCACAAGACTTACTGACGGCCCTTGGCTAAAAAGGTCTTTATGAGGAGAGTAGATTTTATTCACCAAGCTCAGAGGTGGTTTGCTAGTGGTGCTCAGTTTGCTATGGGGGTGATAAATATATCCATGTTTCCGTCCGTCCCTATCATCTATCTATCTATCTATCTATCTATCTATCTATCTATCTATCTATCTATCTATCTATCTATCTATCTATCTATCTATCTATCTATCTATCTAATCTATCTAATCTATCTATCTATCTAATCTATCTATCTATCTATCCATATCTATCTATCTATCTATCTATCTATCTATCTATCTATCTATCTATCTATCTATCTATCTATCTATCTATCCATCCATCATCTATCTATCTATCTATCTATCTATCTATCTATCTATCTATCTATCTATCTATCTATCTATCTGTCTATCTATTCATTCCTTTGTTCACTATCTCCTTCCTCCCTCCATTTTCTCCTTCCTTCCCTCCCTCTTTCCTTCCTTCTCTCCATTTATCTTTCCTTTCCTTTCCCCTCCCTCCCTCCCTTCCTTTCTTCCTCAATACCATAATAATAGTAGTAAATCTGCAACTCCGTGAATTCTACACAGTGATCTTTAGTTGTCCTGTGATCTTGGAAGAGATCTAGACAGATTAATCCAGGGGTACTTTTCTATCATCCCCCACCCCCACGTTATTCCATCCCAGTATCCAAAAGGACCCAATCAAGGAGCCAATTCCTCCTTTGGAGGGAGGGTCTTACCCGCCCACGGCATAGAGCTTGTTCCCAATCGCCGCCACCCCCACCCTGGCCCGGCGGGTGGACATGGAGGCCACCATGTGCCAGCGGTCGGTCCGTGTGTCGTAGGCTTCGCAATCCCCATGGATGGCAAAAAGGCTCCCTCCGCCTGCAGGGGAGAAAGGGAGGGAGGGGGAGAGAGAGAGGGAGGGGGGAGAGAGAGAGAGAGAGAGAGGGAGAGAAACACAACAATTTTTCTTAAGATTGGGCCAGATTCATTCATTCAGATTCAACATAGTTGTCATCTTGGGGGAAATTTGCTGGAAGTACATCACACTGGCTGTTTTTCAACAATGCACACAACCAGCTCAGTGGAGTGGTCTAGAACCATGTTTCTCAAACTTGGCAACTTTTAGAGATGTGGACTTCAACTCCCAGAATTCCCCAGAAGGTACTTTTTAAGAAATATCAGGGCTATCCTTCCTTCCTTCCTTCCTTCCTTCCTTCCTTCCTTCCTTCCTTCCTTCCTTCCTTCCTTCCTTCCTTCCCCTTCCCTCCCAGCCTCTACCTCTTTTCCTTTCCTTCCTACCTCCTTCCTCCTCTCCTCTCCTTCCTCCCTTCACCTCTTTTCCTTTCTTCCTACCCTCTCTTCCTTCCTTCCTACCCTTCCTTTTCTTCCTCCCTTTTTTTTCTTCCTATTCTTCCTCTTCCTTTCCCCCTCCCTCCCTTTTCCTTTCCTTCGTACCCTCTTCCTCCTCTCCTTCCTTTCCTTCCTCCCTCCCACCTTTTTTCCTTTCTTCCTACCCTTCTCCTTCCTTCTTCCCTCTCTCCCTCTCCCTTCCTTCCTACCCTCTTCCTTTTCCCCTCTCTCCCTCCCTCTTTTCCTTTCCTTCATACCCTCTTCCTCTCCTTCCTTCCTTTCCTCCCTCCCTCCCTTCACCTCTTTTCCTTTCTTCCTGCCCTCTCTTACCCTCCCTCCCTCCCTCCTTCCCTTCCCCCCTCCCTCTTTCTACTCTGCTCTGCTCCTTCACCCCCCAGGCCTTACCCACAGCAAAGAGCACCATGCTGGCCCCCTCGCAGCGCCGCGGACGGGTCCGGCTGTTGCTCAGGACCGCCCTCTGCTCGGGCATCAAGTGGTACTTGAGGGCTTCGATAAGCAAGTCTTTGCACTCCGAGTGATGGCGGACCAGCAGTTCGGTGTCAACGTTGCTCATCAGGAAATCCCGGCTGAGCAAAGGGAGACGGACACACTTCATGAGCTGGAAAGGAAGGAGGGGGGGAGGGGAGGAAGAATTAAAACCCAGAAGGGGACTAAATCCGGCCTCACGTGCGGTGGGGGGAGATCACCGAGGGTCTGCCCTGGAAGATTCTCGCTTGCGTTCTGGGGAGAAACAACTTCGGGATGAGGAGAGCAGCTTTAGCCCCAGAAGCATCCACCTCCCCAATTCTGCTTCATTTAAAAGTGAGTCTCTCCAAGGGAGAGAGGCCCCTCTGTGGAGAGAGGGTTTGTCTAGATGACCTTTTTAAGGGACCCTTTCAGCTCTATGGTTCGGGACGCACGAAGAACCGCAGCTGCAATGCGAGAATCAGCAGAGAGAATTAGAAAGATGCCAACTTGTCATCTTTTCAACTTCTTCTGGGTCCTATACATCTAGGATAGCTTAGGTGGGAGATCACAACTCCCCTAATCCCCGGCCAGCCTGACCGACAAACTAAGAACGATCAGTCTCTGGGGCAGCAGGCTGGGAGCAGCTAAAACTTCTCCGTTGGTCAATTTCCGATTTTATTATCTTTCCAAAGCCCAGTTTTTGGATCCCAGTGCCGGCAAAGCATTTAGAGCCAAACGGGAAAGGCCTCTAATGTGAAATGCTCCAAAAAGGCATATAAAAAAATAAATAAATAAATATTTGGGGATGATGGGAATCCTTCAAGAAACGTGACACATGTTTGTAAGCGTGAAGGAAAGACCCTCCATCGCAAGTATTAATGGTTCATTGAGGAGAAGCCAGGAGGCTCATGAGGTTACTTCCAGAGCATCCATCTTTTCATGAAATGCTTACAGTTTATCTCGGAAAGCCACGTACTCGGGGAATATTCTGCTTCCTGCTGTCCACGTCGTGCTTCACCCAGCTCAAGACGGCCCGGTAAACTTCCTCTTCCGAAGGCACGTTGAGGCTGTCGCTGGAGATGAGATCTAAGACCTGCCCACAGGAGGAAGGAAAGGAACACCTGGAAGTTTGGATCTGAGAGGGTGGAAGCCAGTTGGACAAAGACAATTCTGAAACAACGGGTCAACCTGGATCCGAGAGGACGGAATTGGCTTGGATAAAAGGCGATTCTGAGCAATGGGTCAACCTGGACCTGAGCAGGTGGGATTGGCTTGAACAAAGACAATTCACAATTGCTGGTCAACCTGGACCCAAGAGGATGGAATTGGCTTGGATAAAGACAATTCTGAACAATAGCTAACCTGGATCCGAGAACACAGAATTGGCTTGGATAAAGGCGATTCCGAGCAATGGGTCAAGCTGGATCTGAGCGGATAGGATGGACTTGGACAAAGACAATTCACAATTGCTGGTCAACCTGGACCCAAGAGGATGGAATTGGCTTGGATAAAGACAATTCTGAACAATAGCTAACCTGGATCCGAGAACACAGAATTGGCTTGGATAAAGGCGATTCCGAGCAATGGGTCGACCTGGATCCAAGCGGATGGAATTGATTTGAACAAAGACAATTCCGAGGAATGGGTCAACCTGCATCCGAGAAAACAGAATTGGCTTGGATAAAGACAATTCCGAGCAACGGCTATCTCTCACTCTGCTAATTCTTTTCCTTCAGACGGGTGTTTTTCTTCTCCGAGGGGCAGAAGCGCAGAGAGACCCAACTTGAACTCCAGAATCCACTACAGGTCGCCTGGGTGCTTCGCAGTGTATAAAAACACAGGTAAATACACCCGTACCTCTGTGTGCAATGGAACTCCTATCTCAACACTACGATTTAACATCACGACTGTGCTGAGTATCAGGAGCCCTGTTCTTCAGCATCCTTTTTACCCCCACCTGGATGCCTCCCCCTCCCCCCATCTCACCTGTTTGAGAGGCAGCAACATAAATTCCTCCGTCTTGGAGACATCCACAAAGTGCTGCAAGACGTACTTATGCGCCGATTTCAAGAGGTCGCTGCAGGAGTGGGTGTCCGCAAAACCCCGGATGCCCAGACAGTTGGAGGGGTCCAGCTGGCTCAAGAGGAACTTGCAGCAGGCATCCCGGACCCCGTTCAGCTGCAGGAGGCTGGCTGCGGGAAGCAATGTCTGCGGGAAAAAAAAAAAGAGGCTGCTGGCGGCATCCTTGTGTCCAGGAGTTCCACAGACAAGCCACAGTGTAGATCTTATACTGGGCTGAAGACGGACTGGTCACAGAGGGAGGGCTGGGATGAAGGGGAAACCTTTCTATATCTTTTGAGTGCGGGAAACCCAGATCTAGCCTGACTTTACTGCAGCCAACAACCCTTAGTAAAACAACCTTTCGCTTCAGCCCAATGGGAGTTGAGGGTCTTTCTTTCCTAAGGGATCCGATTGGGGCATTTGAGGGGCTGCCACAAAGAAAAGGGGATCAACCTATTTTCCAAAGCAGCAGAAGAAGGCAGGACAAGGAGCAACGGATGGACACTAATCAAGGAGAGAAGCAACCTAGAACTAAGGAGAAATTTCCTGCCAGTGAGAACAATTAACCAGCGGAACAACCTGCCTCCAGAAGCTGTGAATGCTCCAACACTGGAGGTTTTAAAGAAGAGACTGGACAGCCATTTGTCCGAAATGGTATAGAGTTTCCTGCCTGAGCAGAGGGTTGGACTAGATGACCTCCAAGGTCCCTTCCAACTTTATTATTATTATTATTAAGGCTCTTCCCCCACCAAAAGTGTTGTTGGCCCACTTTGAATCCTTCCTGGATGGGTCCAAGAACAGCCCTTGGAGGGTCTTGCGAGGCCTTACCTGGACGTTGCCTTCTCCCACCACGATCTCAGCCGTGTAGGCATACTGGACCAGTTGCTCCAGAGCCTGTGGATCAATATCGTGGAGCGTGACGTGCGTCTGACGGCTCTCACTCATCTCGTCTGCGCCAATAGATTAAAAAAAAACAAAAAACTGTATGGATTTTAGGAGGAACCAGGTATGTCTCGTCTAGCGAAAAGAACGACCAGGGGTGACTTGATAGCATTCTTCCCATATTTGAGGGGCTAGCACAAAGAAGAGAGGGTCAACCTGTTCCCCAAAGCATCTGAAGACAGGACAAGAAGCTTTACAAAAAGCTGGCAAGGTCAGAGACATCTAATCTTGTGGAGAAGGTAAAAAAAGCATCCCCTGTGGATTTTACTGCACTAGTTGTTGCCAGCTCTAGGGGTCCAAGGTCATTGAGCCAGCGCTGTCCGAAGACATTTCCGCGATCATGTGGCCAGCATGACATCACAGACAGCTGTTCCCACCAGAGGGATACCTATTTATCTACTTGCATTTGCATGCTTTCGAACGGCTACTGTGGCAGGAGCTGAGGCGAGGACAGGAGCTCACTCCATCGTGTATCGCTCAGGTCTTGAACCAGGGCTAAAGGCTTTCCAGCCCACAAGCCCAGCGTTTTAACCACTGAGCCACTGCACCACCCCAGTCCTTGGAGAAGAGGTGGGCTATAAATCTGACAAATTAAATAAATACAAGTATAGTTGCAGAACTGCAGAGGTCTCTGGCTGTCCCCACCCGAACGGGTTTGCTGCTGAATTTCGGTTAGACGTAGGCGGGAATTTGTCCACGAGGAGAGTCCTCCCACCTGGCCCCAGATACTTGCTTGTGAACATGGCGTGGAAGTAGGGGCTGCAGGAGGCCAGCACCACCTTGTGCGCCTTGATTTCTTTGGTGGCCACGTGCAACACAATGTCGCACAGGAGGCCCCGTTGCCGCATGCGGTTCATGCAGACGAAGGCGTCGTGGTAGTGCCGCTTGGAGTTGTGGGAGATGCTGTGGCCGTCCCGGTTCAGGAGCTGCATCCCGTTCTCCATGGCGGCAGCCGGTTCGCTCCTGGCTCGCGGCAATGCCCTTTCGGCCTCTCTGCGGAAATTAAATTCAAATTAAGTCCTCGACCTACGATCACCCTGGATCTTGTCCGTCGTGGTGGAATATCACAAAGCATTCCGCATAACGACCCCCCATCCCTGTTTTCCCCAGTGCAATTGTGAAACGAACATGCAAATCGCGAAGTGGAGATCCGGGTGTCCTCTGTCAACCGTCTGACTAGCGAATTCAACATTGAGTAAACTCTATGGCTTTGAGGTGCCACAAAAGATAAACTTTATTGAATACACATCTTGGTACTGCTTGAGCAGGGGGTTGGACTAGAAGATCTCCAGGGCCCCTCCCAACCTTAATATTCTATGTTCTACCTGTATATAGATGTATTCAACTGGGGAAAAAAATACAAGGCGTGCATGAAGCAAGATGCCCCAATAATAGAAATTATGAAAAAGTACCCAGCAGATTTGCTTTAGATCCACCCATGCTTGCATCCTGGCACTAAGTCAGGTGCACAATCCTGCCCAGGACTCAGGACCCTTCCCAAATCCCTATGCCCCACTGACTGCAAGGGGCACCATTCAGCTTGAAATAACCAGCTGGGGAGAGGAATCTCTTTTTTGCTTATTCTGGCAAAAAAGCAGGCCGTGAATTTGCTCAAGAGCAGGCACTCACATCATAGTGGGAAGGAAGGAAGGAAGAATCGGCACCTGAGTCCATGCTCCATCTCCCTTCCCTGCCTCTTGATTGACAGACGGATGCCAGGCCATGCGGGGTTTAAGCCTCTTGGCAGAGAAAAAGCCCCAAATAGCAGAAGCGGGAGCTTCCCGAGAGGGAGGAGTGGAGTGGGGACTCCCATCCTCATCGGGAAGGAGGGGGGAAAGAGCGGAAACAGCTCCCGAGAGCCACCCACACAACTGTCAACGGATCGTGCAAAAGTCTGTCAGGATTGTGTGGGATGTCAAACACACAGCCGGCTGGATAATTAATGCTTGCAAAGGACTGTGGCGGGAGAAACTCGAGATATAATTATTCCTTTGAGGGAGGGGAGGCAGACTGCAACCCCCCCTCCTCCTTGCAGCTGTTCGAATGCAAGGACGCAATTAATTGGGTCTCCCAAGGCCTGGTGCAATCTGCACAAACTCTCTTTGAGTTAGGAGAACCATTCCAGGCCGGCCTTCGTAAGCGTCTTTCTCCTATGCTTCGTTCTATCTAGGAAGAAGGCCCAAATGTCTCGGGGATCATCTGAGCTCCTGATTGGGCTTCAAGGCCAGCGAGAATCATCCAGGCCACGCGCAACCATGCCAGAAACATCACTATGCGGGTTAAAAAAAAACAGGGAATAGCAGAATTCAACCAGGGTTTCAGGAGAGCAACGTCTCTGCCTTGGGGAGCTCTCCAAGGTGCTGAACTCATTTCTTCACCCTACGGCAGCTTTGCTGGCTGAGGAATTCTGGGAGTTGAAGTCCACAAGTCTTCAAGTGGCCAAGGTTGAGGACCCCTGCCCTATGGGTGTTCCTTGGCTTATAACCACTCGTTCAGCGACAGCTCCAAGTTACAACAGCACTGGAAAAAGTGACTTACACTGGTCCTCACCCTTACAGCCATTGCTGCATCCTCGTGGTCACATGACTGAAATTCTTCCCGTTCTCGGTAACTGGCATGTATTTATCTGGTTGCATTCTCCGGGGGTCATCTGATCACCATTTGTGACTTTCCCAGCCAGCTTCTGACAAACCAAATCAATGGGGGAAGCCAGATTCATTTAATGACCGTGTGATTCACTTAGCAACGTGGCAAAAAAAAAAAAAGGTGATAAAATCAGGTGTGGTTGACCTAACCATCACTTTGTTTAGCAACCCGGCCCAAATTGTGGTCATAAGTCAAGGACTACCTAAACTTAGATACATACCATCGTCTCATCTACATGTAACATTAAGGTCCCTTTCCTCTCCTTTGGAGTACCCCAAAACAGAGAAAAGAGTGGGAAACTCAAAATTATATTAAAATTTAGAAAGCAACTGCTGATGAGGAGAGGAACTATATTCTCAAATATGTTCAGCAGGTGTGCTCAAATTGCCTCTTAGCCAAGGGGTCACCCCCCCTTCCCCGTCAAGATGGACAATTACAAATAAAAAGTGCAGCCCAAGTGTCAAAAGATTTGCAAAATTTAAGCATTTTAAGAAAATTAAGATTATTCCCCAAAGGGGGCATCCCGGCTTGTTCTTGTAATGTTTGGCTCAAATCTGCAGCCACCAGTGAAGGGGCATGGATGCTTAGAGGCCCACTGGGGATACAGATAGCCCTTAAATTACAATAGTTCATTCAGCGAACTAAATGTTCAACGTGACAACAGCACTGGAAAATGTGACTTATGACCGTTTTTCCTAGTTACGACCTTTCCTAGTTGCGGCCCCACAGTTCTGTGATCAAAATTCAGATGCTTGGCAACTGACTCGTGTTTATGACCTTTGCAGCGTCCTTTTGTGACTTTCCGACAAGCAAAGTCAATGGGGAAGCCAGATTCACTTAACAACCAGGTTATTAACTTATCAACTGCAGTGATTCACTTAACAACCGTGGCACGGAAAGTCACAAAACGGGGCAGTGTCTCAGAAACATTGGGCTCGGTTCTGGACATAACCCAAGGACTCTCTGTACAGGTTGTCTTTTCTAGCCTCACATTTCAGCTTAGCCAAATTTTGCCCTGATCTTTCCATCGTTATCTCTTCGAGGAATTCCTGCTGGGAAAAAGCTCCCATCTCATTTTTGAAGGGAGCAAGGCCTAGTCCTCCTCCTCCTCCTCTTCCTCCCCTCCTTCCTTTCCTTTGTAGCCCTCCAGCTCCTCTAAAAATAGCTCAGGTTGTGAAAAGGAACATGACGCAAAAAGCCAGAGATTAATCTGGTTGCTAATACAGGTAGCTTCCGAAAACAGCTGTAAAAGTTCCAGCTGACGTTTCGAAGGGCTGCAAAGCCGGCCTCACACCCATTTGGGGCAGAGATTGTGACACAGTGGCAAAGCACAACGCAGCAACCTTGTGCCTGACCTGGCCTGGGGGGTCCTCAGAGCTCCCATTGAACCAGATGCCCCTTCCTCAATATTCTGCATTATATAAAAAATTATTTCCTGGTTCTCTCAGCAAATCACTATAACGGTAAGCTTTAATTGTGTTGGACTGGGCAGGTTGTGGTTGAAGTCACAAATATGAAGCCAGAATAAGCCACAAATTTGCACAAAAACAAACAGGAGACGTTCCAAGCCAAGGTGAGTTGTTGAATAAATATTGGAAATACATTTTTCACACTTAAACGACCGTTGCAGCAATCCCACATGATCAAAATTCAAACGCTTGCCAACTGGCTCATATTTACGACGGTTGCCGTGTCCCCGGGGTCATGTGATCCCCTTTTGCGACCTTCCGATAAGGAAAGCCAATGGGGAAGCCAGATTCACTTAACAACTGTGTGAGTAACTTAACAATTGCAGTGATTCACTTCACAACTGTGGCAAAAAAGGTCGTAATATGGGGCAAAACTCACTTAAGAAATGTTTCACTTAGCAACATAAATTTGGGCCTCATTTGTGGTTGTAACCCAAGGACTGCTTGTATTGATCGATCAATATCCCTTCTGAATGTAATTGGCTACAGCAGGGGTCTTCAAACTTAGCCCTTTGATGACTTGTGGACTTCAACTCCCAGAATTCCTCAGCCAGCGTGCACGCTGGGAGTTGAAGTCCACAAGTCATCAAAGGGCCACGTTTGAAGACCCCTGGGCTACAGCCATGAAAATTCTCCAGCAGTCTCTATTTTATTGGGTGGCTTTCTTTCGCTTGAAGATGACCATCAGTCAGTTCAGTCAAATGAAGGACTGGGGTGGACTAGATGACCTCCAACACGATCCCAGTTCTGAAATTCTGAACCGAGCATCTGCCTGGACCCACTGCATTGCTGAAGTTTATAATTTAGATTCCCTTATTGGGAATCTGCCAGCAGAAATATTCCAGAAATGTGACATTATAGCGCACCAGTTATCCTAGCAAGGACTGGGGGGGGGGGGGAAACTACAAAATCAGTCTAACTTAGAACACCCCACAAATTGGCTCCAGTTGTCCAGATCTCTGGTTGAGAACCAAGGTGGATTTCTAGAGATTAAGCATTCAGCTTACCATCTTTGTCCTGGGCATAACTGATGGATCAATACTTGAAATATTGGATATTTTATACTTTTTAAACGTAGGCTGGACAGAAAAGCTAGCTGAGAGCCAGGAGATCTGTGAATACCCCTTCAGCAAATTCTTCAAAGTAATTCCCCTGCATTACTTGGAGACATGATGGAAAACCCCCCCCGAAAAAAGGCAATCGGATGAGTGAGCAGCAACTCATTCAGGTGCCCAACACGGAAACCCTCTCTGCTCCTGAACTCAGGCAGAAACCCAACAGGGATGTTGCAAAAGCTCTCCTTTACACCAACGCTGGATGCCTAGTTGCAATATTTGGGGACTCTGCCCTCTGATCTTTGCCAAATTTCTCTCCTACGTGCAAAAAAAAAAAGAGTCAGGTTTGAGGGCCTTAAATCCAGCAAGGAGCGATTTCCGAAAGCGATTTTGGAAAAGCAAAAAGACGCCGTTGCGTTAAAGAGCCAGGAGTGACTGCTGTCTCCTTCCCTGCAACCAAGATGCTTTAAAAGGCCAGCTCAAAAAGAGCCAGGATATTAGCCAAGACTCGGCTGAGCTTCCCTCCACTTCCTGCCAGCAGCTGCAGCTATAAAAATCCAGGTCAAACCCCAAATCCATAAAACGCCATTATTTATTCAGAAGCCCTTTGCTTCTCTCCTCCCTCCCCAATTAATTCCCATCCCATCTTTCTCTCTCTCTCTTTCTCTCTCTGCTTCCTAGTTTGGCCTGTCAGCTGCAAAAAAACATCTCAAAGCAGCCCCCTCCCCAATTCAAGCTGATCAAAAAAGTGTCCAGTTTTTGGTGTCCCCCCCCTCCCGCCCGTTTATCTCTTCCTCTCACCCCTTTCCCATTTTTTGGACAGACAGAGGGATGGCTGTGCAAATGCGTTGTGCGTCTGTTTGTGTGGGGAGGGGGGGATATAGAGGAGAGATCAATCCTACTTGCACAAAGATTTAAGGAAGGGCAGGAAACGGGGAAGGGGAGGTGGGAAACCCACTCCTTAAAGAGCTGCCATCTCTAAAGCACCCATATTATTATCATCATATTAACAATGGGATGCTATTTATTTATTTTTTGGCTAGCAAAGCGGCGCAGTTTCCTTCCTTTGCTCTTTGCACCCTTTCTTTGCACGCGCACCCCCCCCCTCCCCAGCCCCATCCCAGGCTATCTCGCCCATTTGCACAATCAGCAAGATGCATGACGCGGGAGGGGGGGGGTTTGTCGTGGAGGCAGCCGGGGGGGGGACTGCGTCCGTCTGGCGCTGAGCAAGTCACCTTAAATAACCCCCCCCCCCAATCTCAGCCGGGAGGGGAGGCCGGCGCGCCTCTCCGCTCCCAGCCGCAACGCGCAAGCGAGCCCCCCTTTGCCTCCCTCCTTTCCCCCCCAAACCATGCCTGCCCCATCTGCGGTGGGGCAGATACTTCAGCACGCCTGTCCGCCCCCCTCCCCCCCCACTGCGGTGCTTTTCCTCTCCCCATCCCCCCTCCGGCTGCCGGTGATGGATGGCTGCAGACAGCGGTTTTGGCTCCAGTCTTCTCTTGATGCAGAGGACCCTTTGCAACGCCGGGGGAGGGGGGGCAAGCCGGGGGGAGACCCCCCCAGGCCGGGGGATCAAGCTCAGGCTGGGGAGGGGGGAGGCTGGGATTGATCGCCTCCCTCCCGGAGCAAGGAGGAGGTGGGGGGGGGGGTCTGCAACAAAAGAGCCTTCTTTCTGCCCGCAGCAAGGGGCTTGTGCATCACCCCATGCAGGCGCGACCCCCGGAGGAAGCCCCCTCCTCTTCCTCCTCCTCCCTCCCGGTGCAGACTGCCCAGAAGCTGCAGCATTGTCCTCCCCCCCCCCTGCAAAAGACTCACCCAGTGGGACCCTCCAGGGCTAAGCAGCAAAGGTGGCCTCCCTGCTCGGGCACTTTGTTCTCCAGATTGATGGATTGGGCTGCAAAAGTTCGCCCGGGTAAAATCCAGTCCGTTTCCCAGCTCGGCTGGACGGTCCGGGGGAAGGGGGGGGGCAATTTCTCTCCTTGCACCCTTCTCAACAGCGCCCGGCTCTTCTTCCTCTGCTCCAAAACGACAAATCACTTTTGCTTTTTTTTTGCTTTTCTTTTCCTCCTCCCTCTCTCTCTCTCTCTCTCTCTCTCTCTGTCTGCCCCCTCCCCTCCGTTCACACAGCAATAATACAGGGGAGGTTGGGAGAATTGCTGTGTGTCAAGTCGCCGCCCGCTCCGCAATTCGCAACTGGTGGCCGGCTGGGCTCTCTCGCCCCGCTTCGGCCGTGATGTCAGTCCCTGCATAGGAGGAGGCTGTCGCTTAACCCTGTTTGGGAACAGGCTCCCATCGCTTAGAATAATCCTGGTCGTGAACAGAAAAGGAAGATTTCATTGCAAAGATTTCATTGCAAAGCAAAGATTTCATTGCAAAGATTTCATTGCAAAGCAAAATGGGTCTTCAACCTGCAGAGATAACACGTGAAGGCTGGGATGCCACGGGATACTCTTTGGGGGGGTGCATCCTTGCAAGCCCATGCGACAAGCTTGCTTTCCCACAACTCCCTAACCTGCGAGTTTCATGTGAACGTCGCCCGGGTGCGTTGCGATTGACAGCTGGCGGGAGGTGCAACCCCGGGTCCTTCGTGGCTCGACTCAAACCCTAGTTAAGCGAACTCGCTGGCTGAGGAATTTGGCGAGAGAGAGAATGCAGAAGACCCCGAGGGAAGGAATCGTCCTTTTCCCCACCCTGCCCCAGGACAAAGCGGACATCGTTTAATCCCAATGTATTCATTCAGACGAGCGGCAAACACGGGTTTGGCAACGCGGGGCCCTGCCAAGCAAAGCCGAACTTGCAAACTTCGCTGCAAACGGTTCCTTGGGCCGTTCCCTTCACTTAGTTGTGGGTGCTCCATCCCTGGAGGCTTTTAAGAAGAGACGGGACAACCGACTTGTCTGAAATGAGATAGGTTTTCCTGCTTGGCCAGGGGGTTGGACTAGAAGACCTCCCAAGGTCCCTTCCAGCTCCGTTATTTCTGTTATTCTCACTCTTGGGCGCCCGCGGGCGCCGGCTACAGCAGGAAAGCAAACGCCTCCGCGGCAGCTCTCCACTCACGCCAGTGAACCTTAAAGCCAATCCGACCGGCTCGGCTCGGAGCTTCCCCCTTTCTCGCTACTCAGTTGCATTGTGGGAGGGGAAGTGCTCGTTCCCACGTTGTTGCAGCTGCGGAGGGAAGCTCCGCCAGCATGGCTACCGCCGCCGCCGCGAAAAGGTCAGGGCGCTTGCAAACCCCAGCCAGCCAGCCAGCCAGCCGGGCAAGCGCGCGCCGGGCAAACAGCGAGTCCCGGGCAAAGTGGGGCGTTCTTTGCAAGAATTGGGGGGGTGGGGGTGGAGTGGGAGCCCTTGCGGGATTGGGGGGGGGGAGGCAGGCCCGCAAACTCGTGAGAATAGGGAATTGGGTTAGTTTTCCTCCTTAGGTTTACGCGCATTCTGCCCCAACTCTGTTGCAAACCGGAAAAAAAAAGCGTTGCATTGTGTTGCAATGCGTTGCATTGCATTCGTTTGGTGCCGGCCTGGAGGAACACGTGGCATGCCATGTCCCCTCGTCCCCCCCCCCCAGGTGGGAAGCCTAGGTGTCCGACCCAACGCGTGTATAGCGTGCTCGTGTGAATGAATACACTCCAGACTCTGGGGACACCCGGCGTGGCGTGGAACGCAGCGAGCGAACAGTCTTCCTTTGCCCATTATTTAATCAAACCCTCCCCCCCCATGACCACGCTGGCTGAGGAATTCTGGGAGTTGAAGTCCACAAGTCATAAAAAGGGCCAAGTTTGAAGACCCCCTGGTATAACGTTGAGGCCTTTCAACCTAATTTTATCGCATCCTAACTTGCTGACTTGGGAGGAACAGTTAGGTAATAAGCAACACCTGGATATTTTACGCTGAAGGCCACACAGGTGGTGCCCAATTGGGAGCAGGTTTTATCTTTGCAGCAGCTTCTGAGGCAAATGAATTGGAATTTCTTAAAAAATAAATAGAATTTTTTAAATATAAAATTGAGGCTGGCAGACTTGTAATATTGGGAAACAATTCCAGGTAAACCGGAAAGATTCCCCCCCCCACATTTTCATGTCATTTTTAGCTGCAGAGACCTAACTCCATGTCACACTTGATAAAATTGAAGGCTCAAAGGCCTATTTTCTATGTTTTTCCCCTTTTCCTGTTCAGTTTTGAAAGCCCCTGGTTTAAAAATGCAGAAATGGACATTTTTTAAAACCTGTTGCTGTAATTCGTGGACCCGAGAATTTTGAAGCACTTTTTGGTGAATTCAGTTTGGGGAGAGGTTGGAGAGTCGTAGGTGCAAATCTCATTTGTTTTTATTTGTTTATTTGCTTGAGTTATTTTCATTTTGTTTATTTGCTCTGGCAGTTAAATGGGATTCAAAACTCAGGAGACGCAAGTGGGTAACAATGCCTCCTGATAATAAATCGTTAGAAATAATGTATAAATAATCATCAATAAGTTATAAATTCTAAAATAATCCAGGTTGTCTCTTGATGGGCTTTTGCCTTTAATTGGTTTTCTTGCATTTATGAAATCTCTCTAGCTGCCCATCTCATAGGTGGGACTTTTTGGCTGGCATACAATTCATTCAGGTTTATTACAGTCAAAGACCAGAGACAAAAGAGTGGCATACAATTAAAGCAACAATGTGAGAAACAGTGCGTTAAATTTTCATTGTGTGTTTGTATATTGGTCTTTTCTGTTTGCCTCTAAGATTGGAAATAGTGTCATTAGTGTGAAATTAACAACTTGGAAATGAGGGTCCATTATATTTGCCAGGTGATGGAAGCATTTATTATGTCATAATGTATTGGCCTTTCTAAACAAGACCATCTATAATCAAAAGAGGTATTGTTTGTTTATTTATTTTTAAAAAAATATTTCTATCTTGCCTTTTCAGAAGCAGAAAACTGGGTGACTTGAGCGTGGATGAATTTTTAACGTCCGGATTTGATTCTGATTTGGAAGATGATGTGGTAGAAGACACTCCAAATTCTGGGGGAGATGAGAAAAAAATGTTGCCTTCAGAACTTGGCAGCAAAAAAAAACCAGGAGGTAATTTGATAACAGTGGAAAGGTGAGTTTTCATGATGATGGATGGATGGAAAGAAATGGGTGGATGGATGGAAAGATGGATAGATGGATGATTGGATGGATGGATGGAAAGACGGATGATTGGATGGATGGAAAAAGACGGATGGATTGGATGGGTGGATGGATGGATGGATGAGGGAGTGGATGGATGGATGGAAAGAGATGGATGGATGATTGGATGGAAAAAGACGGATGGATGATTGGGTGGATGGATGGATGGGTGAGGGAGTGGATGGATGGATGGAAAGAGATGGATGGATGGATGGATAATAGCTTTTAAACTGTGTGCCTAGGAATCTCAATTTGGAAGCTCACTAAAATTCCTAGATAAGAGGTGGCAAGACTAATTTTGCCTTGTCTCCATCTTGTAGAAAATGAGAAGTGGTTTTCTCTAAAACAATGTTTCTCTACCTTGCCAATTTTAAGATATGTGGACTTCAACTCCCAAAATGTCCCAGCCAGCCCTTTGGCTTTCAAGTTAGAGTCAAAAAGGACACAACACAGAACGAAAGCCGACTGGGGAGGGAAGGGGAAAACGCAAGCCAGCCGTACTCTTGAGCGTCACTGGGAGCTACTGGTTGAGGAATTCTGGGAGTTCTTAAAAGCGACAAGGTTGAGAAACACTGCTTTAAAGTCCTAGGCCAGGGGTAGGCAACCTTGGCTCTTTTATGACTCGTGGACTTCAACTCCCAGAATTCCTGAGCCAGCATGGCTCAGCTTGGAAACCTCTCCCTTTCCCCTCAGCATGGCTGGCTCAGGAATTCTGGGAGTTGAAGTCCACAAGTCATGAAGGGGCCATAGTTCCCCCATGGTGGCTCAGGAATTCTGGGAGTTGAAGTCCACGAGTCATAAAAGAGCCAAGG
Organism: Azemiops feae; assembly: GCA_023970755.1. Lineage (NCBI taxonomy): Eukaryota > Metazoa > Chordata > Lepidosauria > Squamata > Viperidae > Azemiops > Azemiops feae. The sequence continues at coordinate 741,846 of JALGBA010000710.1, read as the reverse complement.
TTGCCTACCCCTGTCCTAGGGGGTCCTCGGCCCATCGCCCAGGAACCAAATATACTCCCTTGCTGACTTTTTCCTATTAAAATTTTGAAAATTAGGACTTTTGTTCGTACTTTCTAGGAAACAAAAGCCCCTAATGTTTCTCTTCTAAGCAGATGCCACAATATAGCAATTTGAAATTTGTAGCGTTTATTAGCATTTAAAAAAACAAACAAACATATATATAGATATATATGTCAACGCTGTTAATATAGGATATTATTGCTTTGACAAGATATGTAGAACTGTCTGGTATTTTTAGAGTTAATTCAGAAGGCAGAAACGGAAGGAGGAAAGCCCGGGAAAGAAAGGGAAGTAAATCTTTGGCCTCCAGCCTAATTGGAAGACGTAATTCATGACTGTAAAATAAGGGAGGGGTGTAGCAAGTAAAGAAAGACGGCAAGCCAGAGAAATTCAGTTTCTGGCATCCGTCCATGTAAGTGCCAAGGTTATTTTTGCAATAAATGGATTCTCAGAGGTAAGGCCTCATGTTTCTCATTAAAAGCAATCTTCCTTTGGAACCATAACAATATAAACTTGTAAATTCCTTAAACTCTTCTCTGTTGTGCAGGAAAATAAAGAAAGGTAACGCTTCAGAGCACAAAAACCAGCTCTCTCGACTAAAGGAACGAGATCCGGAATTTTACAAGTTTCTGGAAGAAAATGACAAGACTTTGCTGAATTTTGACGATTCTGACAGTTCTGATGAAGAGAAAAACCATCACGTGTTGCCTGAAAAATTAGAGGTAATTAATTTATTTTCAATATATCTGAATATCAGGAGTCATCTGACTGCTCTTGCTAGCTCTCTGATCCCAATTAGAATCCGGCTTAGTTAATACTTCGATCTCCTGTAATATTGCAGGACTATAGAAATAAAATTATCAGAGAAACCAATTTCTTTTTATTCCCAAGAAAACTGCGTGACTGTGTCTCTGGAAGTCACCTATATCAGGCTAATGCTTTTTTTTTTTTTTTTTAAACCTTTGATAGGAAGTAACTGATGATGAAGATGAGGAAGAAGAAAAAACAGCTAAGCGGAAAAAAATGGACTTTATCACAGTGTCATTGAAAATGGTGGAACACTGGAAGGAAGCCGCAGAGGTAAGAGAGACATTTTTTAAAAAGCAGCATTTCTTTAGGAGTTGCAAATAAGTCTGATTAAATATGGAAGGTCTTGCCCAAAACAAAGATAAAATTGATTTTCTCTCTCTTTTTAACCATAGATATGAATAGAATAGAATAGAATAGAATAGAATAGAATATAGAATAGAATATAGAATAGAATAGAATAGAATAGAATAGAATAGAATAGAATAGAATAGAATAGAATAGAATAGAATAGAATAGAAAATATAGAATGGATATGAATAGAATATAGAATAGAGTAGAATAGAAAATATGGAATAGAATAGAATAGAATAGAAAATATAGAATGGAATAGAATAGAATAGAATAGAAAATATAGAATAGAATAGAATAGAGAAAATATGGAATAGAATAGAATAGAAAATATGGAATAGAATAGAATAGAATAGAATAGAAAATATAGAATAGAGTAGAAAATATAGAATAGAATAAATAGAATAAAAATAATAAGATAATTTTTTTTAAATTCCACACAGAAGAGACTCTCTCCTAGGACCTTCCATGAAATCACTCAAGCTTTTAAAGCCTGCGTGGTGACCGCCAAAGGGGAAGCGGCCGGGCCGGATTCTGGCAAGTTCAAAGTCACAGACAGCACAGGTAAAATCTGCCAGAGCTGAGCTTTGCAAAAATAAAGGATGAAAGAAACACACTCCCATCTTTGTTGATACTTATGCCCTGAGTCTTGGTTTGCTTTAGCTGGCCTCGATGATTACGTTGGGAGTTTGGACACATTTATTTATTTAGATTAAGATCCCTTAGGTGGCACTAAGTCCTATGCCAGTGGTGGCGAACCTATGGCACGGGTGCCAGAGGCGGCACTCAGAGCCCTCTCTGTGGGCACGCGCACCGTCGCCCCAGTCCTAGGCCTTCAGCTGGGTTTTATAAAACCTTTTCGCTTTAGGCCTCCACCGCCGTGTGCAAAAAAAAAAGGCTCAATCAGTCAATTTCAACTTCTCGCGGGAAAAAAAAAGATCTTGCAAAGTTGGAATTGATAGATTGAACTTTTTTAGTTCCACCCAGTCTGCCGTTACCACCACAGCCATGCCCAGCCAATGGGCCACACCCACCCGGCACTCGACGATGCATAAGTGGGTTTTGGGTCGCAGTTTGGGCACTCAGTCTCTAAAAGGTTCGCCATCACTGTCCTATGCTGTCAATTGCAAGCCAGGACGATTGTGTTCACAAAAACATTAAACCAAAAGCAAGCCAACTGAATTCTGGGAATTAGGAAAAACTCCATTATTATTTTGAGTTATAGGTAGTTCTCAACTTACTACCCCAATGGAGTTCAACATTTCTGTTGCTAAGCAAGACAGTTGTTAAGTATCTTTTGCCCCATTTTGTGACCTTGCCACAATCACTGTGGTTGTTAAGTTACTAACAAGAGTGTTAAGTGAACCTGGCTTCCCCCGTTGACTTTGCTTGTCAGAATGTTGCAAAAGGGGATCACGTAACTGTGGGGCCGTGCAACCGTCATAAATATGAACCAGTTGCCAAGCATCCGAATTTTGATCACATGACCAAGGGGATGCTTCAACAGTTCAATGCTGTTGCAACTTCAAACGATCACTAAATGATTGGTTGTGAGTCAAGGACTACTATATATCGGTATTTCTCAATCTCAGCAACTTTAAGACAGGTGGACTTCAACTCCCAGAATTCCCCAGCCAGCCACGCTGCTGTATATAAATAAGAGTCATCTCGTGATTGCTAAAGTCATTGATGAAACGTTTCTATTTTTTCCCTTTCCTGCTTAGTCTTCAACACACTTGTCTCCTTCTGTGTCCGCGACCTCTTTGTGCTTCTGCAAAAATTGCTTCAGGTGAAACCTGCAAAAAATAAATCAAAGTAAGTTAATTTATGGGGGGTTTATTGACATTTAGTTGCTTTTGATTCTTCCAATCTAGGAATTGCCCCCATGCAAAAGACTATTCCTACAATCCCTAATGGGCATTTTTTTTAATCCATCCTGAGCAGAATAGGTTTTTAACTATTAATTTAGAAAAATATAATTCTGTGTCCAGTTTTCTTAAAAAAAAAGAAAAAAAAGATATTAAAGCCCTAAAAACATGTTAGACATGGAAGGATCTTTTTATTCATTCAACATGTCCTAGGTTTACATCACCCACCTCACTCAAGAAAGATTCTGAAATAAACAGTGAATCAAATGAAATAATGTTTAGTTTATGCAGTCGAAGCTGGTCTGTTAAGAATGGTCCTTTTTGAAATGAATGAGGGAACCGCAAGAATCCTAAAACCACAGTCCAAACAAAACTGCAAAAATAGGATTGAAATTCTAAAAAGCCTTGGCTTGATTTGGAACCACATAACCATCATCCTTCCCAAGTAATCATGATATAATGTGGGTTCCATTCCGTTGATAAGATTCAGCTCTAGAATGAAAGCCAAAGCAGAAATTTTTGCATAAACAGACATTTCCCAAGATTAGAAGCACCTTCTGAGAAGCAAGGTCAATAGGAAAGCTGGATTCACTTAACAACCATGTGACTCATTTAACGGCCACAGCGATTTGCTTCACAGCTGTGGCGAGAAAGGTGGTAAAATGGATCAAAACTCTCTTTAACAGCTGTTTCGCTTAGCAAAAGAAATTTCGGGCTGTAGTTTATTTAAAGCCTCGGCGTCTTTATCGACCCAACCTGCTAAATTGGCTAATTTGAGTTCTTTTTATGGCCAGGTTGGTGGATTGTTAACTCATTTTACCGTTCACTAACCTGGGCAGAGGCATAAAATAATAAGTTAATCTTATCCCCAGGATAACCAAATGGCTTTTGGTGTCGAAACAAAGGGTGCGCTCCATCTGGTGGTATATTTCCACTGTTGCCAAAACCCCAGCCAAAATATTGAAGGCTTAGTTTGCAAAAGAGTTAAATCTAGGAAATTGGATAGTTGACAGGGTCAGCGCTGAACTTTCCCTCCCGGCAGCAAAGGCGAGCAGCTGGTTAGAGAGAGTACAATTAATCCCTTTCTAGCTGGCACGTGGGTGGTCAATCTGCAGCTATCTGATCCGCGTAGCCTCGTGGGCCCTCGATGGGTCTGGATAATGGTAGGTATTTTTATATGCTGTGCTTTCCACGTGATCTCAGCTCCCAGCTAACGTTGGCCAGGCTGGGATAATAACTAGCCAAAAGGCCAACACAATCTCAAGAGTAGCTAAATTCAACGGATTGCCCATTTCAGTGGCGTATTGATAAGGCCTAGCTAGTTGAGTGTCCTCTAGACTCGGTTCCCTCTCCATAAAACAGATACAGCTAGTTGGAACAATTTAACCAGCGGAACAACCCGCCTCCAGAAGCTGTGAATGCTCCAACACTGGAAGTTTTAAAGAAGAGAGCCTGGACACCCATTTGTCTGAAATGGGATAGGGTTTCCTGCCTGAGCAGGGGGTTGGACTAGATGACCTCCAAGATCCCTTCCAACTTTATTATTATTATTATTATTATTATTATTATTCCTCTATTCACTTAGTGACTGTTTGAATTTACAATGCCACTGAAAAAAGGGACTTTATGACAGGTCCTCATATTTATCACAATAGCAACATCCCCACGGTCAAATGGATCAAAATTTGGGCACTTGGCAACCCTGGGACACTGCAACCATTGTAAATACAGGTAGTCCTCGACTTACGACGGTTTGCTTAGTGACCGAAGTTACAACGGCACCCCAAAAAAGTGACTTGTGACCGTTTTTCACACTTAACGACGACCATTGCAGCATCCCCATGGGTCATGTGATCAGAATTCAGATGCTTGGCAACTGACTCATGTTTACGACGACCACAGTGTCCCCGGGGTCTTGAGATCCCTTTTTGTGCCAAGCAAAGTCCAGATTAACACTTAACAACGGTGTTACTAACTTAACAACTTCAGCGATTCGCTTAACAAGTGTGGCGAGGAAGGTAGGTAAAATGGGCCAAAAACCCGCTTCACAAATGTCTCACTTAGCAACAGAAACGCTGGGCTCGTTTTCGGTCGTAAGTCGAGGACTGTCTTTATTTACAAGGGTTGCAGTGTCCTGGGGTCACGTGACTCCCCCAATTGCCACTTCCCCAGCAAAGTCAGTGGGGAAGCTGGACTCACTTAATGACTGCAGTGATTCATTTAACAACTGTGGCAAAAAAAAACACGGTTGTAAAAGTAGCATGATTCGCTTAAGCCCCCACCTTGTTTAGCAATGGAAATTCTTGTCTCGGTCGTAAGTCGAGGATCGCCTGTACAAAATCAGGCTGTTGTGAAGGCCTGGAAACACATTCCCCATGTTTGTGTGGGGTGCAAAGTAAAATAATAAATGAACGAAGAGCTGCATGCTGTGGTGCTCTCCAGATTTTACATTCTGCCTTGAATTTTGAATCCCATCGTAGGCGAGAAGCTTCCCCGGTTGAACAGCAGCCAGCCCAGTTGAAATTCCGTCGTCTCCCATCAGTTAGAAAAATGACAGCCTCTGAATCACCTGTTTTCTTCTCAATCCCCTCTCCCTTAATTCTTTTAGGATAGTCTTGCCTTCTTCCAGCCCATTGTGGGGCAAGTTACGATTGGACATCAAAATGCACCTTGGCTGCACCATTCAGGTGAGTTTACGTCACCTCGTAACGGGAGGGTCAAATTTGGCCGTTGTTTTGGTTATTGGGCACGTCTTCCTGGTTTGGGAAGATTTTTTTTTTTTTTAATAGAAGAAAATTTGTAGCTCAGCGTTGAACTGTGGGGTGCTTGGTGCTCTCCGAGGTTGGTGGGTTTTCTTGCAGATGTTTCACTACCCAACTAGGTAACATCATCAATGCTAGAAGGGAGTGGGGTTTGCAGAGTGGAGGAGGAGGGGAAGAGGGCTGTGGGGTCCTTGGTGCTCTCTGAGCTGGGTGGTTTCCTTGCAGATGTTTCACCACCCAACTAGGCAACATCATCAGGGCACTGATGCAGGAGCTGTGATGGCACAGAGGTTGGAATGCAGTACTGCAAGCTAACTCTGGCCCACAGCCAGGAGTTCGATGACTCAGTCTTCCATCCTTCCGAGGTCGGTAAAACGAGGACCCAGATTGTTGGGGGGAAATATGCTGACATTTATAAACAGCTCCGAGAGGGTTGTGAAGAACTATGGAGCGGTATATAAGTCTTAAGCGCTATTGCTAATGAAACATCTGCAAGAAAACCACCAAGCTCGGAGAACACCATGGAACCCCCCCCCCATCTTTTTCCTCCCTGTTTCTATTGAAAGAGCATTAGACAGAGAGAGAATCCTCAGCGGGTCCATAGTTTGACTTTCGACTCGTAGAAATTGCAAAAATGGAACATTTACAAGACTATAGATCAGGGATCTTCAAATTTGGCCCTTTTATGACTTGTGGACTTCAACTCCCAGAATTCCTCAGCCAGCGTACCTGGCTGACGAATTTTGGGAGTTGAAGTCCACAAGCAGGGATCTTCAAACTTGGCCCTTTTATGACTTGTGGACTTCAACTCCCAGAATTCCTCAGCCAGCGTGCCTGGCTGAGGAATTCTGGGAGTTGAAGTCCACTCCTCTTAAAGTCTATATCAGGGGTCTTCAAACTTGGCCTTTTTATGACTTGTGGACTTCAACTCCCAGAATTCCTCAGCCAGTGGAAGTCCACAAGTCATAAAAGGGCCAAATTTGAAGACCCCTGCCATAGTTGAACAAGGCAGAAGGGATGTCTATGGAGATTCTCAGTCATTCCAGGTCATGGTTGTCCCAAAGGTGCTTTTTCGAAACGCAACTTGAAGACATTTCGCTTCTCATCCAAGAAGCTTCTTCAGTTCTGGTTGAGTTCTTCCCTTCGCCACCGTTTAGGCAAGAACTGAAGGAGCGAAACGTCTTCAAGGAAAAACAAAGCCCTGTTGCTTCTTGAAAAAGCACCTTTGAGACGGGGGCAGAAGGGAATATAGGAGATTTGAAACTGGTCATTCTTTGAGCCAGATTTGAGGGGAATTTTGCCTTTTTTTCTCTCTGCAGCTTCTGTCGTGTTTAACCCAAACCTCGGTAACAACAGCTGTCCTCCAGCACATCAGTGCCATAGTGCCTTATTATTTAAGCTTCCCCAAACAGTGTCGCGTGCTACTTAAGGTAAGCGTCAACGCTGCTAACATCGGATGTTCTTGCTTTGACAACATATGGAGATGCATCCATTTTCCTTTTAAGTTTTACTTTTAGAGTTAGAATTAGAGGATACTGGGGGGGAAGGAGGAGGAACGTGCATGGGAGATTAGTTAGACAAAACAATACTGTTATAATGGTGAGAATCAAGGCTGTTTGTAATAAGAGATGATAAGGCATGGCAGGATGAAGAACTGGGTGGAAAGCCTGCATTTCAAACTAATTGGAGAATGTGATTTATGACTGCAAATTAGAGGAGGGAATTGTGCTTTGATACTATGTGCTCAGGGGAGGGGAATTCAGATTTTGGCTTTGCCTATGTACGTGCCGATGCTATGCTACTTGAATAAAGATTCTTTAAGGTAAACAATGCCTCGAAGTTCTTTGAAGAGTTTCATATGTCGGAACCATAACAGTAAGTTTGATAGCAGGGCTGGCCAGAAGGTGCAGGAATAAGACTTAAAAGTTGGATTCCCCCCTGTTAAAATTTACTTAGGCTCAAGTATCCTGGCTTCGGTCATAGATGATGGGTTCCGGGGCAAACTTTTTTTGACTTGGTTTTTTTTTTTAATTAATTAGAATTTTACTCCACCTTTGTTATTTTAATCAATAACTCAAGGCGATGAACATATTCAACACACCTCCCTCCTCTTATTTTCCCCACAACAATAGCAATCCTGTGAGGTGGGTTGTGCTGAGAGAAGAGGGCCCAAAGTCACCTAGTCGGCTTTCATGCCTACGATGGAACTAGAACTTCCAGTCTCCTGGTTTCTGAACCAGCACCTTAACCATTGCACCAAACTGGTTCTTTTCCCCCCTTCATTTTATAGAAAAATAATAAATTTTCAAAAAGCACAAGTACACAAAAAAAGTGGACAAAGAGTGGGATTAAGAGCAAAATACCAGCAGATAAGGATTTACAGTTATAGGATTTAAAATTAGCAGTATAGAACTAGGTTTAGATCGGTATTTTCAATCTCGGCCACTTTGATTTGTGGACTTCAGCTCCCAGAATTCCCCAGCCAGCATGCTTTAAGATGTATGAACTTCACCTCCCAGCGTGCCTGCTGGGAAATTTTGGGAGTTGAAGTCCACACATCTTATAGTTGTCAAGGTTGAGAAACCCTGTTTTAGGCCAAAAAAAGTGTTGAAATTTAGATGTCAACGCTTCTAACATCGGATATTCTTGCTTTGACAACATATGGAGATGCAGCCATTTTCCTTGTTATGTTTTACTCTTAGAATTAGAGTTAGAATTAAAGGATACTGCGGGGGGGGGGAGGAACGTGCATGGGAGTTTAGTTAGACATAACAATACTGTAACTAGGGTGAGAACCAAGGTTTTTGAAATAAGAGATGATAAGAAATGGCGGGTTGGAGAACTGGAGGGAAAGCCTGTATTTCAAACTAATTGGAGAATGTGATTTATGACTGTTAGTTAGAGGAGGGAATTGTGCTTTGATACTATGTGCTCAGGGGAGGGGAATTCAGATTTTGGCTTTGCCTATGTACGTGCCGATGCTATGCTACTCAAATAAAGATTCTTTAAGGTAAACAATGCCTCGAAGTTCTTTTGAAGAGTTTCATCTGTCGGAACCATGACATTAGAGGCATTGCCTTGATTGGCACTTGGGGAAAATTCACTTTCCAACACTAGAGGGATCTCATTTTAAAAACAAAACAAAAAATGGAAAACAACTTTATTTTTTCTTCTTTCATTAAGCAAACGATTCGACTCTGGAGCACGGGTGATGAAGTTGTCAGAGTTCTAGCTTTTTTGATACTCAACAAAATCTGCCGGTATAAGCAGGAAGCTTATTTACCTTCTGTTCTTAAGGTAAGACGGCCACCAAAAATCCATAGACTATAAATTCGTTTTTAGGCTGGGTCAGTATTTCCACCCTTGCAAATTAAGAACTCTGGACTGCGGGCAAAACTTTACACCCTAGTGCCCTCGTTTATTACTATTTTTGATTTGATAAACCGAAGTAATCGCTGTTATTAAGGCATTTTTCCGAGTTCTGCTGGGTTTTTGAAAACTAGCATTGTGCTTTCAAACACAAAATGTTGGCTGGCGGTCCAGTTCTGCTGTTGTGTAGCTGAAAGCTCAGCGTTGGCTTTCGTTCTCAACTACAGCAAAATATAAACGTGGTGTGGTTTATGTCATAAAACCGTGCCTTTGTCTTCCATAAAAAGAGACCTGAAATACAGGTAGTCCTCAATTTAAAACTACAACTTAGCGCATTTGTTAAGTGAATTTTGTCCCGTTTTATGACCTTTCTTGCCAGAGTTGTTAAGTGAATCACTACAGTTGTTAAGCTAATAACACGGTTGTTAAGTGAATCTGGCTTCCCCATTGACTGTCAGAAGGTTGTAAAAGATGATCACATGATTCTGGGACGCTGCAACCGTCGTAAATATGAATCAGTTGCCAAGTGTCCAAATTTTGATCACGTGACCACGGGGGTGCTGCAACAGTCGTGTGAAAAGATGGTCATAAAGTCACTTTTTTCAGTGCCCTTGTAACTTTGGACGGTCATTAAATATAAACTGTTGTAAATCGAGGACTATCTGTAGCCGAATTCAGTCAGTTCCTTGTTGGGTGAGACGATTTATTCATTCGGTTCCTGTAGTCGCCCACCTCAAAGCAAGTGATTGGCGAACCATGGTCAACGTCGCCCTAATTCTCTTGCTTGTCTTTCTCTTCACCTTATTAGCAAATGTACATTTCCTACGTCAAGAATTCGAGATTCACCTCTCCTAACGCCCTCCCCCTGATCAACTTCATGCAACGGACCCTGATAGAGATGTACGTTCTGAATCACTCAGTGGCCTACCAGCAGGCCTTCGTTTACATCCGCCAGCTGGCCATCCACCTGCGCGGGGCGATGACCGTCAAGAAGAAGGTGGGTTTACCTGAAGGAACAAGCGGTGGACTCTCCATGGTTAAAGGAAGTTCTAGTAACAGGGGCTAGGGCAGGGGTAGGCAACCTTGGCTCTTTTATGACTCGTGGACTTCAACTCCCAGAATTCCTGAGCCAGCCACGCTGAAGGGAAAGGGAGAGGTTTCCAAGCTGAGCCATGCTCTCCAGTGGTTAAAGAGAAGTAGGCCTCTGAGTCAACAGGGGCTAGGGTTTCCAGGCTGGTAGGAATTCAAGTCCACTCATAAAAGAGCCAAGGTTGCCTACCTTCTGGCCTATGACTGACGTGGACTTCAACTCCCAGAACTCACCTGAGGGGAAGGGAGATTCCTGCCAGCCAGTCCACGTCATAAAAGAGCCAAGGGAAAGGGATGACTCGTGGACTTCAACTCCCAGAATTCCTGAGCCAGCCACGCTGAGGGGAAAGGGAGAGGTTTCCAAGCTGAGCCATGCTGGCTCAGGAATTCTGGGAGTTGAAGTCCACGAGTCATAAAAGAGCCAAGGTGGCCTACCCCTGGGCTAGGGAATCGGGGATAGGTAAGCCCAGCTTTCATGTAGAGCTTGTAGCTTCATGCAGACCCCTAGATCAGGAGTCCCCAACTTCATGCAACGGTGTTGGCTGGATTTACCCAACATGTGGATTTACAAAGCACCATTCCTGTGTTGTGTAACACAGCTACACAAACAGTTCAGTTCTTTTCAGACAGGCTGCTTGTGTAGCTGAATTCATACCATCTCCCAAGTCGAGAACTGCGCAGCCTCAGGGTTTAAATAACAGTTTCGTTAATCAACGTATTCTAGGATAAATGGCAATTCGGCACCACCCTCTAAAGATTTAGTGTGAAGTTTACAGCTCAGTTTTAAAAAAAAAAACATACTCTAAAAAGTCACGGCACAAAAGGAAAAGAGGAGTGGGAGGGAGAGAAGAGGAAAACGGAAGTGCTCTGATCACAATTCTGAACAGCTGTGGATTTTACGGCGTGCTTCATTAATTTTTCAGCATTACTTCCTGGTTCTCTTTTTTTTTAAACAGGAAAACTACCAGTCAGTTTACAACTGGCAGTACGTCCACTGCCTGTATTTTTGGTGCCGGGCTTTGAGTACGATGCATCCAAATGAAGTCATGCAACCGCTGATTTACCCTTTGACCCAAGTTATCATTGGCTGCATTAAGTAAGTAGCTGCACATTGCTTTACCCCCTTGGGCACCTACCCCCTTGACCGTGTAACTTCCAGAGGGCCAGATTAAGAGAAACAGTCCTTGACTCACAGCTATTTGTTTTGTGACCGTTCAGATTTACAACGGCACTGAAAAAGTGACTTAACGACCGGTTTTCACACTTAGGACCGTGTGATCAAAATTACAAGGCACTGAAAAAAGTGATTGATAGCCGATTTTCACACAACTATTGCAGCGTCCCCACGGTCACGTGATCAAAATTCGGACACAACTGGCATGTATTTATGACGGTTGCAGTGTCCCAGGGTCACGTCGTTCCTCTTTTGTGACCAAAGTCAACAGGGAAGCGTCACTGACTTAACCATTGCAGTGATTCGCTTAGCAACGGTGGCAAGAAAGGTCGTAAACAGGGGCAAAACTAACTTAGCAGCCGTCTGGTTTAGTCGTAAGGGACGGCCTGTAGTGATAACAGGTAGCAAGAGAACATTTTTAATTTGGAACAGTTTGCGCCAAGTTACAAGAGGAACATTTCAAGCTTGAAAGCTTTTGTGTTAAAAATCCTTATCTGGTCCCCCCCAATGCTTGGGGGTCAGTGATGGTTAAATAAACCCAGGTCAATGATGATGAGATGCTTTTTTTTTAAAAAAAAAGACCCACATAACCAGAAAGAACACATATCTTCTCTTTTGGAAATTTTGACATCTGTATTAGATTTTTCCATCCCAGCAATCCTATTAACGTTGCATCCAGATTCTTCTTCCAGGGTTCCTTTGAACATCAATGAAGATAAACAAATCAGATTTTTTTTTCTGTGCTTGCTTCCTCCCCACCTGCCAAGCTTTCTCCCCCCCCCCCCCGGCTGTCTTTCCATCCCTTAAGGGGGGGGGGCTCTTAATTGTCCTGTTAAGGAAGCCAAGTCCTTTCTCGCCTGTCTTGGCAGGTCTGTCAGTCTTCTGAGCAATTCTCTTCGGCTTTAGCAGCCCTCCGAATTCCTGCCCGCGTTTTGCACCTGTAAGAAAAATCACAATCCACGACAAGGAAATTTTTCTCCAAGTCCCCTTTTCCCAAAATTCCAACGTTAAAAAAAAAACTTTCCTTTTTTTAAAAAACACTGACATTCGATTTGATTTATTCTAAGATTGAGCATAGCAATAACACTTAGAGCAATATGCAACACTCTCTGGGCGGTTGACAGTGTCAAAGCATTATTTGCATATTGCCCCCCACCCCCCACCCCCAAACAATCTGGGTCTTCTTTTTACCAACCATGGAAGGCTGAGTCAACCTTCAACCCCGTCGGGATCAAACCCCAGACTGTGGACAGAGTTTGCCTGCAGTACTGCACTTTAACCACTGTGCCACCAGGGCTTGTATGTTATTTATTCACAAATCTGTTTATTCAGCCTATATAATATATTTATTCTAAAAGTCGGCCTATATAATATATTCAAGAGCTAGGATGATAAAATAGAGGCTCAGCTAAGGCACCGAGGTGATGTTGGGCCAGTTCTTGCTCAGCCCAGCCCACTGATGCTTATTTTGTTGATGCTTGAATAAAGAAAGATCCTTACGGAACCCATCATACTCTCCTTTTTTTAAAAAAAGGGGGCAAATAGTAAACTTACAGAAATAAATAATAATAATAATTAATAATAAAGTTGGGAGGTCCCTTGTAGGTCATCTAGTCCAACCCCTTGCTCAGGCAAGAAACCCTATACCACTTCAGACAAATGGTTGTCCAGTCTCTTCTTAAAAACTTCCAGTGTTGGAGCATTCACCGCTTCTGGAGGCAGGTCGTTCCACTGGATAATTGTTCTAACTGTCAGGAAGTTTCTCCTTAGTTCTAGTTTGCTTCTCTCCTTGGTTAGCTTCCATCTGTTGCTTCTTGTCCTGCCTTCAGGAGCTTTGGAGAATAGCTTGACTCCCTCTTCTCTGTGGCAGCCCCTGAGATATTGGAACGCTGCTATCATGTCCCCCCTCGTCCTTCTCTTCATTAAACTAGACAGACCCAATTCCCGCACCCGTTCCTCGTATGTTTTAGCCTCCAGTCCCCTAATCATCTTTGTTGCTCACTTCTGAATGTTTAGACTTTGGGTTTAGAATTCGGGTGGTGTTTTACCTCCTTCCAACTTTATCTATACTCCAAACCTTGGAATTGGAAATTGGCCAGAAGGAAAACTACCCTACAAAAAATTGAACGACTGAACCTTAATTTATCCCCACCACAAACTGAGTGGCTGAGCCTTAATTTATCGCCACTGATGCTGAACCTTTTCGGGAAGGCAGGGGGTGGAAAAAAAAACCACCCAACTGTTATCACAATTCTGCCTTCTTTCTGGTTTCCTTTAAATCCGTTCAAACCTCTTATCGGTTAATTCCCAACTGCCGCTGTGCTGATTTATTTCCATTTTTTTTTAAACGTCCTTCCTCTATCCAGGAGATGGCACTAGTCCCTAGTGAAAAAGCCTTAAGAGCAGCTGCAGGGCCTGGGATGTGGGCAGCAAAGGGATTTGGGGAGCTTTGACAGAAGGGAAAGTGAGGCTTGCCATCTGCCGCAGCTTTCCTTGCTCCAGGCAGTCCAGGGTGGAATTTTAAATGTGTTTCGCCACAATAACTAGCAGGGGAAAAGAATTGCTCGTTTCCTTTGTGGTTTTTTCTAAAACCTGCTGCTCCCCCATGCCTTGGGGGGCCACAGGGGTAGGTGGGTGGGTGGGTGGGCTGCCTATTGTGAATTCTCCTTGTGCTGGCAGAGATAAAGGGGAGGGGTCCAGCCTGGATGGTGAGGAGTGCTCTTGGGGGCAGCTAGACCTGATGGGGGAGCAAGGAAGGCCTGCCTTGACTTGAATTTTTTAAAGGCAAAGTTAAAAACATAATCTTGGTTTTTAGCTTCTCTGTCCATTTCCCCCTCCTAATTTTAATTGTTTACTAGTACTTTTTAACTTTTTATTCTGTGGCAAGTCTCCCAGAATCGCCGTATCAGCGAAATAGGCAGCATAGAAGTTTAATAAAGAGGGGCAGTGATTTAATATGTATATGTAGTTATATCTAAAGGTATAGGTATATACGTATAAGATAAGATAAGATAACCTTTATTGTCATTTTTATATTGTGGGCACAACGGCACACATCAAAAATGAAATTTAGTTGCCCGCTCTCAAAGTGAAACACATACATGACACACACCTAAACATACTATGAACAACACATATATAGACCCACATCCCTACTATATACATAGCAAATACGCATGTGGACACTTTTCAGAGCAGGCGACAGAATTTCATTTTGAATGTGTGCCATTAAATGACAATAAAGGTTATCTTTCAATCTTTAATCCTTAAATAAAAATACTATATTGCAAATACAGGTCGCCCTTGACTGCAGCCTCAGCTGGGCCCAAAGTTTCTCTTGCTCAACAAGACTGTTGTTAATTCAGCTTTCCCCCATTTTATGACCTTTCTTAGCACGGGTGTTAAGTGGATCACTGCTGTTGTAAGTTAGTCACAACGGTTGTTAAGTGGCTTCCCTCTTGACTTTGCTTGTTAGAAGGCAACCAATGGTGGTTTACACCAGGGCTTTTCAACCTTTTCACCGACTGTACCACTTTTAGGATATGGCAATATTCGAGTACCACCTAGCAAGGTGTCAAAAACTTGGTGACAAAAAAAAAACCCTGTTCAAAGTTGCAATTGCACTGAAATGACTTATGACCATTTTTCACACTTATGACCATTGCAGCAACAGGGTCATGTGACTTATATTTGGATGCTTGGCAACTGATTCATATTTATGATGGTCACAGTGTCCCAGGGTCATGTGATCCCCTTCTGCAACCTTTTGACAAGCAATGTCAATGGCAGAGCTGCTGGTGGCCAAGTGCTAAGGCAGGACTTCCCTCCCTCCCTTCCCTGCCTCCCTCCCTTCCCTGCCTCCCTCCCTTCCCTGCCTCCCTTTTTCTCATTCCCATCTCCTTCTGAAGGAAGAATTTGACCCCCCCCATATTTTCCCTCTTCCATATATTGATCAAACAAGGAAAGGCCTCCAGAGACAGAAAAGACAAGCTGCTGAGTGAACTAGCTTAAAAAGGCACTTCCCCTTTAAGAATTAGCTACTGGCTAGAAAGGAAAGTAAGGAGCCCAGCTGGCACTTAAAGAAAAAAAAAATGTAAGTACTGGCTGCCGGCTAAGGCAGCCTCCCCAAATGGCTCCATTCATAAGTAAAATCTGCAGCTCCAGAGGACTCTCTCACTGTAAGTCTTTGCCTGTGCTGGCTCTTTCCCTTCCCCACTACACTTGGCTAGGCAGGGCTGCGTACCACCTGCCACTCATTAATGTACCACAAGTGGTACGCGTACCACAGGTTGAAAAGCCCTGGTTTACACGACCCCGGGACGCTGCAAGCCGTCATAAACACGAATCAGTTGTCAAGTGCCTGAATTTGGATCCCCCGACCGAGGGGATTATAAGTCTGGAAAATGGTCATCCACTGATTTTTCATGCCGTTGTACAGAAAGTGAAATTTAAGAAGATAAGACTGAAAGTGCAGGAAATAAAATAGATATTTAAAGAGATTAATTTATAGCCGTTGTATAGCAACTTGTGTCACTCATCCCCCTTCAAAATTGCACACACTTTTTGGTCTGAAACCCCCCCCCCTTTATTTTTTTAATCCCTTTCTTTTTCCAGGCTGGTACCTACAGCTCGTTTCTACCCACTGCGCTTGCACTGCATTCGGGCGCTAACCCTCCTATCGGAAAGCACGCAGACGTTCATTCCTGCCCTGCCCTTCATTCTGGAGGTGAGTGGAGGAGAATAGCTTGACTCCCTCTTCTTTGGGGCAGCCCCTGAGATATTGGAAGACTGCTATCATGTCCCCCCCTCGTCCTTCTCTTCATTAGACTAGACCAGGGGTAGGCAACCTTGGCTCTTTTATGACTCGTGGACTTCAACTCCCAGAATTCCTGAGCCAGCCACGCTGAGGGGAAAGGGAGAGGTTTCCAAGCTGAGCCATGCTGGCTCAGGAATTCTGGGAGTTGAAGTCCACGAGTCATAAAAGAGCCAAGGTTGCCTACCCCTGGACTAGACAGACCCAATTCCAGCAATCAGTTTCCTTCTTTGTATGTTTTAGTCTCCAGCCCGCTAGTCCTCTCTGTCGCTCTTCTCCGGATTGAGGGAATCACAACCCTCTACAGCAGGGTTGTCAAAAGTGCCAGCCCGCGGGGCCGGACACGTCACGAGGAAACCGTCCCGATACGTCACGCAACGTCGTGAGTTTGACACGTCTGCTCTACAGCTTTCCACCCTCTCTCTCTCTCTCTTCCTTCCCCCCCCCATCTCACAACCGGGGGGGGGGGGAATTCTGGTAGGTGGGCAGTTCCTTCCTGAACTTCCAATTTCCTCTCTCCAGCACCAGCAGAACGAACGAGACGCATTGCATAAAAATAAACTCAGATTTTTTTTTTAAGCGTTCCCCTTGCCCTTCTTTTCCTCCTCCAGTTTTCAAAATTTGCTTGTGACTCTTGATTTAACTCCTGAAGTGCCTTGTGAGTTTTCATAAAAAGTGGGTGGGAGGGGGCGAGGCTTGGTGGGGTTTTTTGGGGGGGAGTTGACCAAACTGCCTCCCTTCGTTGCGAATGGTCAGGAAGTGGGGAAAAAAGCCTGTTGTGGGTTTTTCTCCCGCCCCCCCCCAAACGTTGCTGCAAATGTCTGTTTGTTAACCACATCCTTTCTGCTTCCTGCCTCCCCAGGACTCCTTGTGGCTTCTGGACGGCTGCCCCCCTCTCCCGTCCACCTCCTTCCTCTCCGCTGAGGTTCTGCCAACCCAGCCTCTTACACACCACCCCTGCTTTACTCTGTGTGTGTGTGTGTCTTTGTGTGTGCAGAAAGCAGTGTTCCCTCGAGGCAAGCCGCATAGATCAACCCAGACGTTCAGTGGTTTTGCGCTGGTTTGGCCTCTCCGCCCTCCCGTCACATCCGATGCTGCGGGGGGGGGGGGGGCAGCGTCTCTCCCACTCTCCTGGGTGGGAGTGGGAAGGAAATGTGGCTGGCTGAGCCGACAGCCTTTGGGAGAAGCACCAAGGCTGCGCACGCAGGACCCCAGACGCTGCAAAAAAAGAAAACCCTTTTGCATTCCTCAATGCAATCCTCCAAAATTTGGGGGCTTGCATTTATTTAATTCAGGGCTGTCTGCTTGCCTGGGGAAAACCAATCCAGGCTCTTTCTACACCCGAGTTCTTCTTAAGTCTGCATTTTGCAGGCAGAAATGCCCTAAGTATTAACCCATTTTGCCCACCTCTCTTCCCCTTCCCCCCCCACCCTCCTGTAAAAGAGCCTCAGAGAGGAGTGGGATTGATAGTGATTGCCTCCCCCCTCCCCGACTTCTAAAACTCCAGAGTGGACCCTCAGCCTGCCTCAAGACCCCTAATTTGGTCTGTCACCTCCTTTTGCATAGATGCAGCAAAGGGCCTGCCCTCAGATAGGAGTTTCCCCCCTCTCCCCCCCCCAAGTCTTCTAATCCACAGAATAACAGAGTTGGAAGGGACCTTGGAGGTCATCTAGTCCAACCCCCTGCTCGAGCAGGAGACTCTGTAGCATTTCAGACAAAATAGTTGTCCAGTCTCCTCTTAGTGATGGAGCACCCACGACTTTTGTTCCACTGGTTAATTGTCCTGACTGCCAGGAAATTTCTCCTTTAATTCCAGGTTGCTTCTCTCCTGGATTAGTTTTCCTCCAGTTGCTTCTTGTCCTGCCTTCGGGGGGTTTGGAAAATAGGTCGACCCCCCCTCCTCTTCTTTGGGGCAGCCCCTCAAATATTGGAACGCGGCTATCCTGTCGCAGATTCCCTTCCATTGCCAATTTGCAAAAAAAAACTTGGCTGGAACTGCCGTTCTTTTCATAACCCTCCCTTCTTTGTAATTCCCTCCCACTCGGCTTCTCTCCCCCTCCCCCCCCCCCCCCACACACACGCACACTTTGTCACCAGCCCGATGACAGCTCGGGCGTCTTGTGAGGTCCCTCGGAGCGCCGATATTCCCCAAGCTGCTGTCACTGGAAATGAGCAGGAAATCGGTGACGTGCCTTGACAGTTTATGCTTCTCTTGGCACAGGGAACAGGGCGCCCCTCCCTCACCGCCTCCCCGCGGCATCGTCGGCAAAGACCGAGCGGTGGGAAGGGAGGGAAGGTGCAGAAAAGCACGTTTGCCCAAAACGGGAGGGATAATGAGAGTTTGCCCTTTTAAAAAATAAAATAAAAATAAAATCTCGATGGATGGATGAGTCCACGGCCTGGTGCTGCTGCGGGGGCAGAGCTGGCCTTTGGATTAGAATAAATTTGGGGCGGGGGCCGTAGAGCAGCATTAATGCCAGGGATGGGCTTGCTTTGGATCCCGGAGGGCACAAAGGGGTTCCTGCCTTTTGATGGAGGAGAGTTTAGCAGGGAGTAACACAAACCCATCAACTCATTAATTGGCTGATGGGTAGGGTAGCTCCGGGCAGGGGGCAATCAAATCACCCCACCAGCCTTGGGGACTGATTTCTCCACCTTGATCGCTTTTAAGACGGGTGGGCTTCAACTCCCAGATTTATTACTTTATATCTAATTCTAGGCAGCAAACATACCTTATCCTCCTTCCTTCCTATTTTTTCCCACAACGACAACACTCTTGAGGTGGGATGGGCTGAGGAAGAGTGACTGGCCCAAGGTCACCAGCTGGTTTTCATGCCTCAGGTGGGACTAGAACTCACCCAGCCGGCTCTAGAACTCACTGTCTCCTGGTGACTTGCCCCAAATCACCCGGATGGCTTTCCTGCTTAAGGCAGAACTAGAACTCGCCGGCGACTGGCTCAAAGTCACCTGGCTGGCTTTTCGTGTTTAAGGCGGAACTAGAACTCACAGCCTCCTAGTTTTCTAGCCCGGTGCCTTCACTACTAAACCAGAGGTTGCTGGCGTCGGGATGTGGGGAAGCCTTCCTCAATCTTGTATGGATGGCCATTTAACTGGGGGTGATAGAATAACAGAGTTGGAAGGGACCTTGGGAGGTCTTCTAGTCCAACCCCCTGCTCAAGCAGGAGACCCTATATGCCATTTCGGACAAATGCCTGTTCAGTTTCTTCTTTAAAAGCCTCCAGTGATGGAGCATCCACAACTTCTGGAGGCAAGTAATTCCACCGACTAATTGTTCTCACAGTCAGGAAGTTTCTCCTTAGTTCCAGGTTGCTTCTCTCCTTGATGAGTTTCCATCCGTTGCTTCTTGTCCTGCCTTCAGGCGCTTTGGAGAACAGCTTGACTCTTCTTTGGGGCAGCCCCTGAGATATTGGAAGACTGCTATGAGGTCACCCCTAGTCCTTCCTTTCATTAAAAAAGCTGCACCCCAGTATGTTTAAGATGACCAGGCTGGAGACGATTGAAGTAGCCATATAAGCCAGCCAGCAGAAATCTTATTTGCTAGCTGCATGTTCCCACACCTTCTCTTCTGTTGATGCTTGGTTGACCTTTCCATTCTGTTTGCTCTTCTTTTTTTCCACAGATTTTCCAGCAGGTAGATTTCAACAAGAAACCGGGGCGAATGAGTGCCAAGCCTATTAACTTTGCCGTCATCTTGAAGCTCTCCAACACCAATCTGCAGGAGAAAGCCTTCCGTGTAAGTTAAGAGGGAAAGCGAAGTGGGCAGGTTTTATATTTTAGGGCAGTGGTTTCTCCAAACGTAGCAACCTGTGGACTTCAACTCCCAGAATTCCTCAGCCAGCCAGGGCTTTTGAAAGCTAACTAACTTCCCATCTAAGGAAGGATGCAACTGGCAGCATTCATAATCCAAAAGTGAGTTAAATCAAATGTTTTTCAACCTGGCTGCTTTAAGCAGCTGGCTGAGGAATTCTGGGAGTTGAAGTCCACAAGTGGCCCAGTTTGGAGACCCCTGTTTTAGGGGGAAGTAATTCTGCAACTTTGGAAACTTGGCCACCTTAAGAAGCGTGGACTTCAACTCCCAGAATTCCCAAGCCAGCTGCTTAAAAGTAGCCAAGTTGAAATACATTGATTTAAGTCAGTTTTGGGTTATGAATGCTGTAGTTTACACCCTTCCTTCGCTGGGAAGTTGGCCTTCAAAAGCCCTTTTCAAATTCTGTGCTTTGTTTTTTTTCTTCTCTTCCTTCCTAGGATGGCCTCCTTGAACAGCTTTATGACCTGACTTTAGAATATCTACACAGCCAGTCCTACACAATCGGTTTCCCAGAACTGGCTCTGCCCGCCATCCTTCAGGTAAATGGAATTTGTGTGGCTAAAATAAACAGGGGGGAAAAATCGCCAAGCATCCCCAGGTTTTCTCCCCCAGGTTGACAGCCTAAAGCAAAAAAACAACAACCCAGCAATCATTTACATGCTTCCAAGCACACCCAGGACTAGAGTCTTACCTTAAAAATCAGTAGTAGAGAAAATAAACCTCAAGAGGATGTCTTTTTTGCAAAAACGGTGCATTTTTCCAGTAGGAGGGGATCCCTGTAGCCAGAGATGCTCTCAAAACTTGCTAATTTGCTTGCAGACGTTTCATTACCCTACTAGGTAACACCATTAGTGTCCTTCTGCGCAGCTTGGCTAAATCATTGAAAGGGGGGGGAGGGCAGGAAAGCATGTCCCCCCCCCTTTCTTTACATCCCTGCTAGAGCATTTTGAGGCCCTCTTGATTTCCACCCTGTTGCACTGCAGAGGACAGTAGACCTGTTGGAAAATTGTCATTTTCTTCACGGGTCCGTATCTGAGGCCTCTGGGTCCACCCTTCCCACCACCTCCTCGGCTCAGCCCGGCCTGGCCTTCCCTCCTTCCTGCCTCCCAGCCTCGGGGTGGGCTCCCCTCCCCCCCCTGTCTGGCTAGCCACGGACCACCCCCGAAGAGGAGGTCAGCAGGGGACTAAGACCCAGGGCCAGCCTTCCCAAGCTTTGCATGGAATCGGTTTAATTGAGGCAGCTGGGAGAGCCTGGGAGGGAGGGAGGGAGGGGGCAAGGGGGGGGGAAGCCAGCGTCTGCTTGATGTCTCCCCTTCCACCCTGAGCTGGATTATTAATGCAGGAAGGGCTGGCAGCTGGATTTTCCCTTCCCTGGCTGTGCCAGGCCACGGGCTTCCTGGAGAGCACGGCCCGCATGAATTGCTCCCTTGTCTTCCTCTCCTGGGCTGGAGGTCGCAAGGATGTGCTTGTGTATATGTGTGAAAGGAAGCGTGCAAATTCTGAAAGGGAGCCCTCCCCTTCTCTGGGGGCGCCTGGAGGGCTGGTGGGGGGGGAGGCCCGGCGTTCTTCGTCCCTCCCTCCCGCTCTTACACGTTCCCGCTTTTATTTTGGGCAGAAAGGAAGTGGAGTGTGCAGATAAGGGGCTGTTCTTCTCCCAAGCCTGGGAGGGAGGGAGGGAGGGAGGGAGGGAGGGGGCGATATTTCAGTGGTCCTGGCGTTGGGGGGGGTGAAAGCCACCATGGGGTGGGTCTGAGGTCAAATGAGCAGCCACGAAGGGTCTTAGTTTTCACACACACACAAACAGCTGGGTGAAAGGCTTCTCTTTCCCAAATACTTTGTGTGTCCTCTCTTCTTCTCCCCCCCCCCCCCCCGGCTTCCAGGGGGTCAAGTGGTGGGCCTGATCCAGCCCCCTCCCCTTCAGAGCTGGCACAGGAACTCAGAATCAACCTCCAGAGATATTCAGAGAGGATGCTAGTTTTGGGGGAAAGAAAACGTGGCTTCAGGGTGGGGAAGCTCCTGCCTCCAAAGCAGGCAGGTAGAATAGGTGCCCCTTCAGCCAGGATTGGACTGGGCTTTCCCATCAGCCCCAGCTAGCCTGCTGAGGATGGGGGCTGTGGTCCAGAGCCCGTTAGACTGGGGAAGGTCGCGCTCCAACAAAACAGCATGCTGTTTAAAGATGATATGTGTGAAATTGGATATATCTTTCCTCCCTCACTCCCTTTTTATTCCACTCTTTCTATAGAATAGAATAGAATAGAATAGAATAGAATAGAATAGAATAGAATATGGAAAGAAGAATAGAATAGAATAGAATAGAATAGAATAGAATAGAATAGAATAGAATAGAATAGAATAGAATAGAATAGAATAATAGAATAGAATAGAATAGAATAGAATAGAATAGAATAGAATAGAATAGAATAGAATAGAATAGAATAGAACAGAACAGAACAGAACAGAACAGAATAGAATAGAATAGAATAGAATAGAATAAACAGAATTGGAAGGGACCTTGGAGGTCTTCTAGTCCAACCCCTGCTCAAGCAGGAAACTTTAGTTTTTTCTTACCTTTCTGTTTCCTTCCTTCCTTCCTTCCTTCCTTCTCATTGCCTTCCGGTTTTCTCATTGTCTGTCTCCCTCCCTCCCTCCCTCCCTCCCTCCCTCCCTCCCTCCCTTCCTTCCTTCCTTCCTTTTTTTCCTTTCTTTTGCCCTTCCCTCCTCCTCCTCCTCCTCCCCCTTTCCTCTCTCTCTCTCATTCTTTTGTCCTGCCTGCCCGCCCAAATACACGTTTGCTGTCTCTTTTCTTGGCACAAATGAAACAAAAGTGTTAACTAGATAAAGTAACCCGGCTGGATTTCCAAGCAATTCGGCCTACATCAGCCCATCAGCTCCTTTTGGGGGTTAGGCAAAGATATAAAATGGGATCTTTGGTTATCAGGGACAACCATTGCTGGCCTCCCAGTCAGAGGTCACTAAGGGCCACCTGGAAGATCTGTCTCGGTCAGCCAGGCCTTCCGCCTCCATTGCGGCCAGTGGTTTCGCCAAGACTCCCATCAACAGCTTGCGACTCCAGAGGCTGTTTTCGTTCTCCCTCTTTTGATTCCCCCCCCCCCTACTTGGCAAGACCGTAAGAATTTTTTTATCTATTCCAACTTTAAATTGGAGCCAAGGCTTGGAGGAGGCTGCATCCCACCCGTCCTAATTTTTGCACTTTTGCCAGCCAGATCCAAACGTGGGAATAGAAAACTCTAGGCAAGTCAGACTTTAAAAAAAAACACAACAGAGAAAACCATTCATGGAATTTTTTTGCTGTCTTGTTTCTTTCCGGTCCCCATTCCTCCTCCTCCTCCTCCTCCTCTCCAGCTGAAGTCCTTTCTGAAGGATTGCAAGATCGCCAACTATTGCAAAACCGTCCGTCAGCTCTTGGAAAAACTGCAGGAGAACGCCGCGTTCATCACCACCAAGCGCCAAAAAGCTTCCTTTGGCGTCTCGAATCGGGTGGCGGTGGTGAGTCACCTCTTTTCCCCTTTTTTTCAGCTGGGGAAGGTTTTCCGTTCAAGAGAAACACCTGCTGATTTCATGCCTTGAAAAGGGAAGCTTTAGACCAGGGGTCTTCAAACTTGGCCCTTTTATGACTGGCGGACTTCAACTCCCAGAATTCCGTGCCTGGCTGAGGAATTCTGGGAGTTGAAGTCCGCCAGTCATAAAAGGGCCAAGTTTGAAGACCCCTGCTTTATACCAAAGCCATTTGATTCTCGATTTCTTAACAAATAAATTGGTTATAATGCACCTCCCCACCTCTTAGCTCAACCCACTCACCATTCGAACGACCAGTTAAGCAAAAAAGGAAAGTAAAAATTACAAGAACGTGCAATACACAGGTAGTCCTCGACTTAACGGCCACAATTGACCTCGGAATTTCTGTTGCTAAGCCAGGCAGTTGTTAAGTGTGATTTGCCCCCATTTTACACCCTTTCTTGCCACGGCCGTTAACTGAACCACTGCAAATGTTCAGTCGGTCACACGGTTGTTAAGTCAAACCTGGCTTCCCCTCATTAACTTGGCTTGTCAGACGGTGGCAAAAGGGGATCACGTGATTCCGTCGTAAATATGAGCCAAGCACCCGAATTTTGATCAAATGACCACGGGGATCCTGCAGCTGTCATAACTGTGCAAAAACTTTCACAGTATGCGTGACGAGTTATTGTTTTTGTACAATGATAGAAGGATAAGGAGACAAAAAAGTTCCACAGGCAGATTTTTCCCTCCGAAGCCATTTTGAACACACCACGTGGCTTTTGCAATTTCACTTCAGTCTCCAGAACTGGAATAAAAATATGGAGGGAGAGTGAGAGAGAGAGAGAGGGAGAGAGAGAGAGAGAGAGAGAGAGAGAGAGAGACAAACACACACGCACGCACGCACCCTGCACCCGAAGTGGAAAAAGCGGATGGTTTTCTGAACTTTAGGAAAGGCCTTCTTACGTCTCCGGCGGATTCTTTTTGACAGGAGCAGTGGGAAAAAACCGTAAAAGCAGAAGGAACTCCTCTAATGACTTACTACGTGACTTGGAAGAAGCTGAGAGAGAAGGAAATACAGCTTGAAATTACTGGCAAAGAACGGGTAGGAACCCAAACCCTTATAATCTAAGCCATCTTGAGATCCTGCCTGAGGAGCACAAGGGGTGACCCGCTGATCCGTTGCTACTTTCTGCTTAGTTGACTTTGCCAGGGTTTTAGTCCCAAGTAACCCAGCTTTGTGTCACGGTGGGTTTGGCCACACAATGATGGCAATCAGAGGAGTATTTTTGCCCCTGTTTTGAGATCCCCAACATTTTCATTCAGCTATAATTCCGAGATCTTGCTCGGGAACTAGTCAGAAACTCCCCCCCCCCCCAAAAAAGGGGAGGGACTTTCTGCATTCTTTTGTGAAGGCTGCATTGGCTGGAGTGGGTTAGGAAATGAAAGACAATCCCAGCCTTCTTACAATCCTGCTGTAATTAAAATTCAAGATTCCTCTCTAGGATATTTCCCCCCCCTTCAATATTTCAGACTCTGTTCCGGAAGTGAGAATATGCTCTAGGGCAGGGGTCTTCAAACTTGGCCCTTTGATGACTTGTGGACTTCAACTCCCAGAATTGTTCAGCCAGTCATAAAAGGACCAAGTTTGAAGACCCCTACTCTATGGCTTCCTGCCCGAGCAGTGGGTTGGACTAGAAGACCTCCAAGGCCCCTTCCAACTCTGTTATTCTGTTAATATTTTACTTCAGGAGCCTCCTCATATTCCCTTCTTTCCATCTGTTTTTTTTTTCTCATATAGAGATGATAGATAGATAGATAGATAGATGGATAGATGGATAGATATGGATGGATAGATATGGATGGATAGATAGGTAGGTGGATAGATAGATTAGATAGATAGATAGGTAGGTAGGTAGGTAGGTAGGGAGAGAGAGAGATAGAGATAGATGATTAGATAGAGATAGATAGATGATTAGAGAGAGAGAGAGAGAGATTAGATAGATATAGATAGATGGATAGATAGATGATTAGATAGAGATAGATAGAGATAGATAGATAGATAGATAGATAGATAGATAGATAGATAGATAGATAGATAGATAGATAGATAGATAGATAGATAGATAGATAGATAGATAGATAGATAGATAGATAGATAGATGTGTGTAATTTTGTGGTAATTAAAAACATCCTTAGGATAACCACCCAGCTGCTTCTGCATTGGGGCCAAATTGAGATGTTCGGTGTGTTTACTTTTTAATATCTTTCTTTTCTTCTTCTTCTTCTTTTTTCTTCTTCTGTCCTTCCTTTGTTGCCTGGCTGCAGCTGGAAGATCTAAACTTCCCGGAAATCAAACGCAGGAAGCCGAACGAAAAGAAAGAGGAGGATAAAAGGGAGTTTAAGGACCTCTTTGAAATGGAGAGCAGCTCAGAAGAGGACACCTCGGATGTCTTCTCCCGTAAAGGTAGGAGGAAGACAGTCTCACGAATTGCACTGCCCCTTGACTCAGCCGCCACAAGCCTCCTAACTTCAAGCAAAAACAGAGCACTTCAAACTCGGGAGACGTGTGGACTTCAACTCCCAGAATTCCTCAGCCAGCCATGAATTCTGGGAGATGGAAGTCCACAAGTCTTAAAAGTTGCCAACTTTGGAGAGCCTTGAGCTAGAATTTAAAACAATTTAAAAAGTGGAGGGAATACTTTTCTATGCCCCCCACTCACCCTTTCGATTTCAAAACAGTTTCCCCGGGGGGAATAAATCCGTTTTTAAAACGCAGCTCAGGGATGGGCATATCTGCCTGAGTGCTTTCAGGATCAGTTTTAAGCCCAAGGAAACGTTCATTTAAAAGCACAAATTTACCAAATGGGCTAAAAAAAAAAAAAGGGATGTGAGATCTTTTGAGTTGATAGTACTGCTGTGATTTTATTCACTCATTCATTTATTCAGTTGGTTGGGCTCCCTGCTGTTACTGCTAAAGTATACAAATCATCGTTATTGTTATCATTTACATCCACAGTAAATAGATGGTGACACGTTCACGGTAAGAAACCGATTAAGGAAAGAATAATAACTGAATTTAAGTCATCATTTTTAGGGACATAAGTAGCCTCAAAAAAAAAATCAACCATCAGCTGGAGAGATCGTTTTAGTCAAGACACTTGGGGAGAGATTCCTTTCTAACCTTGTCTGAAAAATACATCTTTAACCTCTTTTTTTTTCTTCTTTTTAAGTGATTTTTCTCAAGCTTGGCAAATTCACTGTAACATGCAGAGGCACCAGTTGGAAACTATGAGTGTAACCAATTTGATTGTTGGGGCCGTTTTATACAATCACTGCATTGCAGGTATCAATCGGTTTTTAAAAAGGTCCTTATTCCGTCTGTACGGGTGCCCATCTCAGCAAGTGAGTCTGAGTGACGAACAATTTTTTTTAAAAAATGGCAATATACAAGAATTAAAATGCATAGTACCTGGAAAAACTTCATATCCCACAGCCAAGGAACAAGTCGGTGGATAAACCACCATTGTAGTTGATTGCTAGGGGGAACGTTTGGAACTGAAAAGGATTTCAATGCAACAGACATCTTTTCCCCTTTCTGAAGTGTCTTGAAATTGAATCAACTCTTTGTCTCCATCTGAGAAACTCTTTCTGACTCAAAACGATGAAGGAAAGAGACGGTTGGAATGGGGCATTTCATACCCAAAATCCCGAACTTGAAATAGTTTTAATTTGTGGGGCAGACTCTTAATTATTCTTGTTATTTGCAAACTTAACACCCTCCTTTCAATGGGACACAGTTCTTCCAGCTTGCTGCATTTCACAGGAGGGTGATTTACTCCTATGCAACTCCTTCACCAATTATAAAGCAAAATTGGCACTTTGATTGATCGGCAAAGGCCTCTCTAGAGGGTAGGAAGACTTATACAGCCCCAGGGGCCCAGTCTGGATGGCTGGTCAGTAACCATTTTTTTTTTTTTTTTTTGGTGGAACCTCCACAGTCAGAGGTAGTATACCAGAGGGTGATTAACGAACAGAGATGCCTTTTTGACTCGATGTCCCCAGGCAATTTAGACATGTTCTGTAGGACAAGCAGGTGAGGTTTATTCTTCCTGAAATTTTCCAAGTGCTATTTTTGATAGGGAGGTAGAGGGAGGGAGGGATAATAGCTGGATGATTGATAGGTGGATGATAGAAAGAAAGAAAAAGAAAGAGAAAAAAAGAAAGAAAGGTCAGATACATGATAGGAGATGGATGGATGGATAGATGAGATAGAGATAGATAAATGATAGGAGAGAGAGAGATAAGATAAATGATAGGAGAGATATACATAAGAAATGATTGATAGGTAGATAGATAGACGGAGAGTGTGAGAGATGGATAGATAGAGAGAGATGGATGTAGATATAGATAGAGAGAGAGAGAGAGATGGATGTAGATATAGATAGATAGATAGATAGATAGATAGATAGATAGATAGATAGATAGATAGATAGATAGATAGATAGATGAGAGATAGATAGATAGATGAGAGATAGATAGATAGATAGATAGATAGATAGATAGATAGATAGATAGATAGATAGATAGATAGATAGATAGATAGATAGATAGATAGATAGATAGATGAGAGATAGATAGATAAGATAAATGATAGGAGATAGATAGGTGGATGGATGGATAGATAGATAGATATGACAGATAGACAGATTAAGCTTTGCTGCAGCCAATTCCACACACTTTCCCATAGATTTGTGAAGGATTAATTGAGGTGGTGTTATCCATCCCTGGTTGATTTGCTGTCTCTCCCTTGTGTGTGTGAGAGAGAGAGAGAGAGAGAGAGAGAGTGACTATCGCCCAAAACTAAAATCCTGCTGCGTTTTCCTCTTGCTTTGACTTCTGCGCACGGCGGGTGACTGCCACGCACGTTGTTCCCGTACGTTGTTCCTGTATTCTTCAACAGGCAACTCGGATGTGCCTCAGTGCACCGGTGATGTTGTCGGCTTTTTTCTTCCTTCCTTCCTTCCTTTCGACTCAGCTTATCGACTCAGCCAAGACGATGGTTCCCCCCCCTCCTCCCCCGAGGGAAGATGGATAGGTGGGTGGTGATGTTTCTGGAGCAGATCCTGGGTGGAGGAAGAGAAAGCGCTGTCACATCTGGAAATCAGGACAGGGTGACATTCATTTTGAAGCTTCACATTCCAGATGGTTGGGGGCCATTTTGCTAAGGAAGTGGGGCAGTCTTTCTCCTGCAGGAAAAATTGAACATACAGTTACGTGTACTCCCAACACTGGAAGTTTTTAAGGAGAGACTGGACAGCCCTTTGTCTGAAATGGTATGGGGGCTCCTGCCTGGGCAGGGGGTTGGACTAGATGACCTCCAAGGTCCCTTCCAGCTTTATTATTATTATTATTAATTATAGGGCTGAAAGGGACCTCGAGAGGTCTTCTAGTCCAACCCCCTGCTCATGGCAGGAAGGAGTCTTACACCAGCCCAGTCAAAGGATTGTCCGGTCTATTTTTGAAAACTTGCAGCAATAGAGAACCCACAGTTTTAGGAGGCAAGCTATTCCATTGATCAATTGTCTTCTGCCCCATAGGGGGTTAGGGTTAGTGCAAAGAGAGGTCACAGGCTCCCACCGTTTTGCCAACCACGTGCGCCTCTGGATAAGCCAGATTGTGTTCAGCCTATTTATGCTGCCGCTGTGCTTCCTTGCCTGTGTTCAGATGAGTGGAAAATAAGCCGCTAATAGCTAGGAAATTACCAATTTTCTGTTAATTAGCAGCAGCTCACAGCCCCTCTTCCCCTTCTTCTTTTTTAATTAAATATTGCCATAGTTAAGCACTCATTAGCGTTTTATAGCAGCTCCGGTCTCAGCGGAATAAGATGGTCTGGAAAAGGCACAGTGGCAGAAACGGAATTTAGGTGGCGTCGGGCGTTCCCCCCAAATTAGTCAAAAATCCCTAAAAAACAGATCGGTTCACCTTTATAGCTGCTGAACCCCAGTCAAAAAGATGGGGTGCTGTGCAAATGTCTGTCCCTCCCTCCCCCAGTTAAATCCCAGTTTGGGGAAATGAAGCCTTGGATTGTAACTCCCATCATCCTCACCTTGGCCAAGGATACTGGGATTTGAATTCCCCAGCTTCTATCCCAGAAAAGTAGATAGAAGCAATATTTTCCTCCACTCCTGTTGGCAGTCGGGCCTAACCCCCATTTTTAAGTAGAATTGGGAAAAGGTGGGGACAAATTTTGAGCTTTTGGAACCCCCTGCCACAAGATTTGGCTTGGTTTCCCCCTGGAGTAGCTTTCCGGTTGGGGATGGAATAGCGCTTGAGTCCTACACATCGCTAGCAGAACAAAGTGGCTTTTAGTAGGGGGTGAGAGAGAAAAAAAAACATGATTGCCTGTAGAGATAGTCCTCATTTAGTGACTGCAATACAACAGTGATGTAAACTATGGCCACATTTGCAACCTTTGCAGAAAGCTGATCATAAGCGCATTGCAGTTTCATTTAGCAATCTCTTTGCTTAGCAGTCAAGTCGCTAGTCCCAATTGTCACTAAAAAAGGACTATTTGTGCATCTCCCATGTCCGTGGACTAAGTGGGCCTTTGAGCTGAGGCAGAACTGCTGTTAAGATCTCACCCAAGTCCTTGGGATAAGTGCCACTTTCTGTTGCATTTGCCCACACGCCCAAAATTGTGTGGGTTTGTCCTTGTGGCCTGGAAAGCCACGGCTGTTTACTGTTTAGTGCAAAGGATGTTCCATGTGGCTCAGCCAGGAAAGCATTCTTAAAATAAATCATGGCTTAACCAGAATGGGAGTTTTTCTTTCTTTCTTTCTTTCTTTCTTTCTTTCTTTCTTTCTTTCTTTCTTTCTTTCTTTCTTTCTTTCTTTCTTTCTTTCTTTCTTTCTCTCTCTCTCTCTCTCTTTCTTTCTCTCTTTTTCTTTCTTTTTTCCTTTCTCCCTTTCTTTCTTTCTCTCTCTTTCTTTCTCCCTTTCTCTCTTTCTTTCTCTCTTTTTCTTTCTTTCTCCCTTTCTCTTTCTCTTTTTCTTTCTTTCTTTCTTTCTTTCTTTCTTTCACTTTCTTTCTTTCTTTCTTTCTTTCTTTCTTTCTTTCTTTCTTTCTTTCTTTCTTTCTTTCTTTCTTTCTTTCTTTCTTTCTTTCTTTCTTTCTTTCTTTCTTTGCCACGCTATGAATAAAAGCCCAAGCGCAGAGGTGGCTTAGTTCTTTGGCAGAAAGGGGGCAGGAGGTCAAGGACCTGGACCCCTCCATCCCAGACACCCACCCCCTCTAGTTTCTGAGAACGGGGGTCACCCTCCTGCCTGCCAGATTTGATCAATGGCTTGTCTGCAGCCACAACAGGGAGAGGCGACACCACGCATTCCTCTCATTTACCGGCTGATGGGGCTCCGGGGGTGGGGGAGTCGTGGCTGCCCCTGGTTATTAATGGGCTGGGGGCCTGATGGTGGATTGCCGTGTCAGGAGGCAATTAAAGCTGCGTGAAACCGCTGGGCTGGCACTCTGTCTCCCCAGACCCCGGCCCGTAATGAGCGATCTGTCCACATTAAGCCACGGCGCACGTCTAATGAACTTTAGCGGATATCCAGCCCGTAATCACATTACGCCGATTGAATAGGGGGGTGGGTGGGTGGGAAGGGGACGGTGACCAGAGAGGGAGATGTGGGGGGGGGGGAGAGAAGAAATTGTGATGGGACTCGTTGGTTTGCTGGCGCTGGCAGGTTGAGTGTGCTCCTTTTATACAGCAATTAACCAGTCCTGCACCCCTCCCCCTGAATGCAAGGAAGGGAGGGGGTACCTGGGGAAAATAGAGGGTGCAATCAGCCTGGGATTATCTTCCAAATGTCCCTTAGGGACTTGTAACTTGTTTCTGCCTTTTGCGCCTAGAACTTGGGTCGTGTCTGCCTTTTGCGCCTTCTGTTTGAGTGCAAGTTGGGGGGTGGGTGGGTGGGGGGTTGCAGAAGGATATAGAAAAGCAGCCGAAGGCCTGGAAGGGCTATTAGGGTGGTGGTCTGCTTCCCCAAACCTTGCAAGGAACTTAAAATGCACACAACACTTGCCTTTCTCCTGTCGAAGTATGTTCCTGTTGGATTCCCTATTAGCTGTTATCTGCACAGGGTTTTTCAACCTCGGCCATTTTAAGATGAGTGGACTTCAACTCCCAGAATTCCCCAGCCAGCATGTCTGGCTGGGGAATTCTGGGAGTTGAAGTCCCCCCATCTTAAAGTGGCCGAGGTTGAGAAACATTGCCTTAGCAACCCAGCTGCATCTAGTGGCAGTGAGTTCCCAAAGCTAGGTCCCCATTGTACAAAGGTTGGGGCAGGGGGGCCTCCATATCCCCTCTGTGTGGGGGTAATTCTGGCCAGATGAGGGGCAGAGCTTGGTGGGCTGTGCCTTAAAAGGAGCGGAAATCAAATTTTAAGAGTCGAATTTTATAGCATCTTAAGAGATCCTTTCTTTCGAATTCTGCAATCGCAACAGCATCGGATCCTTCAGCCCTTCTCACCCCCCCCCAAATCATTCGGGGTGTTTGGGGGTGAAGGCAAAAATGAGTGCCAGGCTGAGGCTGGAGAGGGAGGGGAGCAGGGAGGATTTCCCATCTCTCCCCCCCCCCTTTTCCCCGTTTTTCCCGGCCTGGCTGCCCCCTCTGGTAATAGCTCCCTCGTTAAAGTGATTAATAAATCCTTTTTAGAGTGCTCTTTTTTCCCTGTCTAAATTGGATTAAAACTTGAGATCTCCGACTCCAGGAAGGGGCAGCTGGCAACTCAGACGAGGCGCTCTCTGCTCCCAGTTTGTGTGTGTGTGTAGGTGCACACCCTCACAAACAGCCTCGTTCTCTGCCCTGCACCCTTTGAATGGGGGAGAGGCGAGGTCTTAGGAAAGCGTCAGGAAGCTTTTGACGTGAGACCCTGCTGGGTTTCCAGAAAACCACCTGAACAAGCTTCTTTCCCTCAGGCTTATATTTCTGGTTTCCCCCAAGAGTGCCACAGTTGGGCCTCACGGAGCCTCCCTGCGCAGAGGCAGTCTACCTCGAGATTTCAGGGGCTGGGAATAATCAGGAGAGGACAATGATGCTCCCTTCCTTCTTCCTTCCCTTTCCCTTCCTTCCTTCCTTCCTTCCTTCCTTCCTTCCTTCCTTCCTTCCTTCCTTCCTTCCTTGTCTTCTCTTCTCTTCTCTTCTCTTTTTCTTCCTATGTTCTTTTCTCCCTCCCTTTCCTTCCCTTTCTCTCTCCTTCCCTTTCTCTCTTTCTGTCTCTGTCCCTGTCTCTTTTTCTCTTTCTCTCCCTTTCTTTCCTTCCTTCCTTCCTTCCTTCCTCTCTCTCCCTTTCTCTTCCTTCCTTCTTTCCTTCCTTTCTCTCTCCCTCTCCCTTTCTCTTCCTTCCTTCTTCTTTCTTCTTCCTCCTCTTTCTTCCTACATTCTTCCCTTCCTCGCTCCTTCTTTCTCTTTTTCTCTTTCTGTCCCTATTTCTCCCTTTCTCACTCTTTTTCTTTATTTCCTTCCTTATCTTTCTCTCTCCCTTTTCCTTCCTTCCTTCCTTCCTTCCTTCCTTCCTTCCTTCCTTCCTTCCTTCCTTCCTTCCTTCCTTCCTTCCACAGGCAGGCTCAGGAATTCTGGGAGTTGAAGTCCACAGGTTATAAAACGGCCATCGTTCCCCAACTCTGCCCTATGGGAAGGATGCCAGAGGTTTATTTATTAAATTGATTTATATAGCTGCCCATCTCAGTATATGAGTCTGCTCGGAGCAAAAAATATATTCAAATACAAAATACAATGAGGCATAAAACACACAGCAGCCGGAGAATTGCAAAACAAAAACCGCAGCCCAGCCAGGAAACCAGAGAGTTTTTGTTTACTTTTAAACAGCATTTATTGCTGTTTTGATTTTTCTAGTTCCTTCTACGGTTTCTCCTGCTTTGTGAGGATTGTTAGGCTGAAATAGGGGATATAAGGGAAAGCAGAGAATAAATTCACACACTTTAATGGTCTTTATTTTTCTGTTTTTATTTTTTATTTTTTTGCTCAAGTTTATTTTCATTTCATTTATATCGCTTGGACCGTCTCCACCCAGGATAGAAACGGGGTGTATAAATTGCAACGACAAAATGAAACTTGTATTGCTTTAAATTGTTATTAAAAAGAAGACTCATCGTTGTTTACTTTTTTTAAAAAAACCTGTCTCTCTAGATCCAGTTTAAAAAATGGCATTCTGAAAAAAGCAGCATATTTCTATATATAATCGGTGCAAATCCCCAGCTTCTTCCTGTGGCTGGCACTGGAGGAAGAAGCTGATTCTTCCGTCTGAATTAGTGAGCGTGTCAACGTAAGTTGAGGACTTTGGACACTGTCCTCTAAGCAAGCTTCAGGTTGCAATAAATCATACCCTTCATTTTGTTTTTAGCTGTTTTCTCTTGATTAAAAAGTCCAGGAATTTTTAAAAAAAAAAAAGCTTGTTTTTTCGTCCCTTAAGCTGCAACTGGTTGCAGAAGAACCGTTTTACATTCCCCGTGAATGCACGGAGGGACCTCACGTCACGTCTGTTCCCGTTTTTGTTTTCTGGGTGCAGAGAAAGGGAAGAAGGTGGCTGCAGACCGTGTTTCCATGAGCAGCAGTGAGGAAGGAGAAGAGGAGGAAGGAGAATATGAAGTGGACGACGAGGAAGAAGATGACGAGAATCAGAGCGATTCAGACGGTAAAGAATTAACGAGGCTTCCTTGCAGGCTTTCCATGTGCAGCAAAAGGGGATTACAGAGTTTCCGAAACCCCACAAATCGTCCTGCTCTTTCCTCAGAGCCATCTTTCCCCTAATGGCCTTTCAATCTTAGACCGCCATCTTCTCTCTTGAACGGCTAGGAAAACAACCAAACAGAACAGGTGTAGCTGGGTCTAGGATAACTCACCGTGGCTAATTTGCGGCGGGAAAATTCAACGTTGTATTGTTTCATTCACTTACTTTTATTATCGGTGGCCGTGTTTTCGTAGAAATTATTGTAACTCTTGTATTCTGGATTGACTTTATTTCATTATTATTGGCCATAGTTCCTTTGAAATTATAGAGTAGAGTAGAAATAGAAGAGAAGAGAAGAGAAGAGAAGAGAATAACAGAATTAGAATAGAATAACAGAATTAGAATAGAATAGAATATAGAATGGAATATAGAATGGAATATAGAATAGAATAGAATAGAATAGAATAGAATAGAATAGAATAGAATAGAATAGAAAATAGAATAGAATAGAATAGAATAGAATAGAATAGAATAACAGAATTAGAATAGAATAACAATTAGAATAGAATAGAATAGAATAGAATAGAATATAGAATGGAATATAGAATAGAATAGAATAGAATAGAATAGAATAGAATAGAATAGAATAGAATAGAATAAATATTGGAGAATACAATATAGAATAGTATAGAATAGAATAACAGCATTAGAATAGAATAGAATAGAATAGAATGGAATGGAATATAGAATAGGAATAGAATAGAATAGAATAGAATAGAATAGAATAGAATAGAATAGAATAGAATAGAATAGAATAGAATAACAGAGTTGGAAGGGACCTTGGAGGTCTTCTAGCCCAGCCCCCTGCTCATGCAGGAAACATTTCAGACAAATAGCTGTCCAATCTCTTCTTAAAAGCCACCAATGATGGAAACACCCACAGCTTCTGGAGGCAGGTTGTTCCACTGGTTAATTGTCCTCGCTGTCAGGAAATTCCTCCTTAGTTCCAGGTTGCTTCTCTCCTTGGTTCGTTTCCATCCGTTGCTTCTTGTCCTGCCTTCAGGCGCTTTGGGGAACAGCTTGTGTATTTATTGAATTGTCCCACAGCGAGTTAGCCATGGTGAGTGGCCCCATTCCCGTTTAGCTGTCCAGGTAGCGCTGCTCCACACTTCATTTTTATTGTTTTTTTTGCAAGTACAGCTGACATTCTGCTCACTACACAAGCATCCCCCAGCCCCACCTATCTGGCTGGGCCAGGGACACCGGCCTCTGAAGCCCCCAGGGGCCCAGTGGAGGCCTCAAAGGAGGATCAAGGCCGGTGGGAGAGGCGTCGGGGGCGTCTCAGTGAACACCCCCACCCTCGGCCCCAAAACCCCCAAACAAAACCCTTCCAGAGGGACACATTCAGGTAATTGTGCCTTTGTATTCTCTTTCTTGTTAATTCCGGAAAATTATTTGCAGAATCCAAAATTTCAGGGCTCCAATTTCTCCCTGCACCAGGAGAGACATCTCCAAGCTGTTCCCCCCCCCTTCCAGCCTCCCTTTGCTTCCCTCCCTCCGTTTCCCCCCCAGGTCTGCAGCTAAAAGAGGCCGGCGCAGTGCCCAGTTCTCAGTAGCAGATGGCAGAGGCCTGGCATGCGAGCCTCGGTGCCATTGCCCAGAATAGACCAACGACAGAGGCCAGAGCAGACAACGGCTGCCACCGTTTGGCACGTCCACGTGCCACACTCAACAAAACGCTTTCTCTCTGGGGCTGCCGAAACGTTGGAAGTGCCGCAGCGGCCTCACCCCCCCACGTCTCGTTTTGCCCTCCCTTTTCGGGCGGCCGTTCCAGTTTCCGCTTTCCCTGCTTTGTTTTCCAGTTGGCCCGAAGCTTCCCTTCGTCGGGAACGTTTGGGAGCCAAATCCTGAACCTGGAGGGACCATTAATCTGGTCCAAACTTCATGGCAAAACCCTGGTTTTGTCGTTAGGCAATCCTGAATGTCAGTGTCTTGACATTTCTGAGAAAGGGGGAGTTTCTGCCTGAAATCAGGTCGAGGTAGAGCAGGTGGAGCTGCTCTGGTCTGGGGCTCCCCCACAGCCCTCCCCCCCCTCCCCACTGGCAGGGGGGTCCAGACTATTTGCACCACCCTGAGATGGCTGCGTTCACACTGGGTGGGAAGAATGTTCCTGTTTTATCTCAAAAATTGGATGTAAAGTGGTCTCCAGCCCATCCTGTGACATGGATGTGTGCACATGTGTTTCTACTCCATTCTGGTGCTTATCAGCCGTGGCAAGGCCCTTTGGCTTCTCCCCTGGTCCTTCTCTCATAATTTTCCTCCTCTATGGGGTGGGAAGGTTGATAACCCCCCCATATTTCTAAGTCTCCCCACTTAGACTTCTAAACCATCACGAGAAGATCTGCAGGTCCAGCTTTTGGAGGCAGTTGGGAAGGTGGGAAGTTGGTTTTACAGAGTGGGTCTCCAACAGAAGAATGCAGAGGCAGACCAGAGGGTTTGGGGAGGGTCCCAACCCCAAAAGGACCCCCTCCCCCTCCATGTGCTCACTAAGTAGCCTATTTTAAGAGGGAAGAGCATGTTTCTAAATTCACCTCCGTAGATTGCAACTGCTCATCCAGAAACGTTTGGAGGGGAGCCCTTTCTCCCCCCCCCTTATTTCTAGGATGTGAGTTTTGGAAGCCTCCCCCTTTACAGGGTTGTGCCTCCCCCTCAAATAAAACGGGGGGGGGGGAATAAGTCTCCGTTAGAAAAACCCAGGTGCTTTATTTATTGCTCTTAATTATTATATTAAAACTTACATTCTGCCCATCTCGCCATTCCCATCTCGCCATTCCCTCCTGAGCTCTGCAGACGATCCATTAATTAGCACCGGAGATTAATTAGCACCCAGCTGCCTTTTCTGCACCCCCCCCTCTCCTGTCCCCAATGAGGTTGGATTGACACCAAGTCTTTCTTCCTTCTCCAGGAGGCGAGAAGGCCGCGCCTCGACGGAGGAGTTGCCGGAAACCGCTCTCTCGGGCAGAGTTGCAACAGCTGGCACGAGGAGGAGAGGACCTGGTGGAAGACTTGGATTTTTCCGATGGAGACTGATGGGTGGACAGACTGGAGGGTGGGGGGGGGAGGGGGCGAGGAAGGGGCTGCATTGTTCCAGCTGGCCCTGAAGCCGAGTTTAGGCACTGGAGGGACAGGCCAGAAAATTTGTCAGCCGGCAGGAGAGCCGTAAAAGGTCTGTGCCACCGGTGGCTGCAAAAAATGCCTCTTTAGAATAATGTGGGTTCTTAAAACCATCTCAAAATAAAACCTTAAATCTCAAAAAAGAAAGAAAAAAGGCCAGCCTTCAATGCTGCCCCTTCCTCTTCTGGAGGCTAATCCCCACCAGCGCTGGAGATGCAGAGATGAAGATCAACTTCCCACCACAGTTACAAATTTTTTTTTTTTTTTTTAAAGACTTGGCTCTTTTCCTGCAAGTGACATTATTTCAATTTTTTGGCCCAAACCCAGCAAGAAGAGCCGGACTGGGCAGCACGATGCATGCTTGTGAGTCCACCCCCACCACACCCCCAATTTTTATTTCTGTATGGGAAGGGAAGGCTTGCGTTGGTTCTCGGCTTGTAAAAACAGCCTGTTGTGGATTTCTTTCGGAGGCCTGGATCTCTTTGCGCTGAAACCGCAGCGGGCAAAAACGGCTGGATCCTGATGGAGAAACGTTTGTCCCTGCAGCTTTCACTGCATTGTGACCCACGCAGGCCTTTTTCACCCCACATGTGGTGCCCACCAGGAACTGAGACCCACACACTTGTCATTTGAGGTCACCTGACAGATCAGATCTAGGATAAGGAGTTAGCAAATCTTATCATTGGTCGGGAGTGGATCCCCAAGGTAGCCAGGATATATATCTCCGTAATTTGCAAGTTAGATGAAGGAGTCTTTTATGTCTTCAGCTTGGCTAAAGAACCATGTTTTGTGGTTTATGGGGATACACTTGAAATGCAAAAGCCCTTCGTGGTAACTTTGGTCCCCCATAAATCTTGAAATCATGGCTGCTCTAGCTTTTTTAACTGGATGGTAGGGTGGAGGCATAATAGCTGTTGGCTTTTGCCTTGGGTAAAGACCATTGATACCTGGTAGGATTGTGTAGCTTCAGGTTGTAGGACAAAGTTGAGGTTGAGGTGTCAGAAGAACTTAGATCAGGGTTTTTCAACCTTCACAACTTGGAAGATGTGTGGACTTCAAATTCCAGAACACTCTCGAGTGTTGAAACCCACACCTCTTGCTAAGGGTGAGAAACCCTGATCTCTAGGGTTAGGTAAGCCCACCAGGTATGTCAAGGCCCGAACCAAATGGCTTTTAGAAGGCTGGACTTCAATTCCCAGAAAACTGCAGCTTTTAAAACACTTGGGGAGTTGAAGCCTACCCATTGAAAGATGCAAATTTCAAAGGGTTGACTTTTAGCCCCCGGAATTCTTAGCAATGGCAGCCTAGAGAGGTTTTAAGGATTGAGGTCCCCTTTCCCACCCGCCCACCCCAATCCCAAGGGCACCAGATGGCTGCAACTCAAATTTCCAGCTGTCTCCAGCACATGGACTGGAGAATTCTGGAAGCTGAAGTTCACTCATCTTGGAGACCACTCCATGCTGTCTCTTGTTGGTGTGTCCCAATCCTTCTGAATTCTGCGTTCCGAATTCTAGGACTTGGGAGACCGATCCCATGCAATGTAAGTGGTGAGCCTCCAACTCTTAATTCTGTTAGGAATTCTGGAGCTTGCAATCCACCAATCCAGGAGACGGGTCCATGTCTTGTAGATGATGGGTCTCCCAATTCTTCTGAATTCTGGGACTTGGGATTCTTCCATCACAGAGGGCGTAGGATACCCTAGTTCCTACAATACTTGAAACCCCTAAAAATTTGAGGTCCGCGCCAGGTGGCCGCCATTCAATCGCTGGTGTTCTCCAGCACACAGACTGGAGAATTCTGGGAATTGAAGCGCAACCTTGGAGGTAGAAGTCCCATGTCTTCAAGGTGGGCTTACGATTCTGCTAAAAATTCTTGGGAATTGAAGTCCCTTACACGAAGCAAACACTGCATCTGAATGGGAGACCTTCAATTCCCAGAATTCGGCAACTTTGGGGTGTAGAATTATGGGAATTGAAGTTAACTTCCCATCCAGATGGGAAGATAAACAGGTGGGAACCCAGACTTCTCCAGCTTATTTCTGTATTCTGGGAATTTTAAAATCCAACATCGAATTTCTGATTGAACTTCAGTCCCCAGAATGCTTGGCGATGTAGCTGGAGAATTCTGGGAAATAAGATCACCCATATGGGGGTCCTGTTGAGGGGGTGCGGGTCATTCTCCCAGAACATCCCTGCACATTAGGTGTTTTGGGGCTGAGGTCCACCTTGGGATGCACAGAACTTGCATTCCTTTGCACTGTGAGATTGCAAATTCCCACAAAAATACAGGAATTGAAGTTCTTTAGGCCATTTCTCCCCCCAAATGGGTACACCTCAACCCTGAAGCCTTTAGGGTCCCCAGTGTGTCTCAGCCTTGGCAGGCTTA
The DNA here is from genome assembly GCA_023970755.1 of Azemiops feae. Taxonomy (NCBI): domain Eukaryota; kingdom Metazoa; phylum Chordata; class Lepidosauria; order Squamata; family Viperidae; genus Azemiops; species Azemiops feae. The sequence goes on along the minus strand of JALGBA010000710.1, from coordinate 701,901 downwards.
AAGATACGGGTGGACTTCAGCCCTAGTTGGAAAGTCTACACAACTTAAAACTTTGTCAAAGTTGAGAGAAGCTGTTGTAGAATCTCAATTGCTCAATCTCTCCCCAGCAGCTAGGCAGGTGAGCCGGAAAACACCTGTGTCTTGAGGCAAGTCTGCAGTTCCTCCCTTGTTCCAAGTAGGCATGCACAATATATTCAAAATAAGGGGCCTCTTGGCTCCAAGACCTGGAAAGCACTCTGCAGTTGATTTCAAAACTGCATTTGTGCATGCCTACTCGTAGCAAGGGCTGCAAGGAGAAAGCCAGCTCTGTGCATGGTGGGTCATGCCCTGGAGGGGGGGGGGGAAAGGCCAGGAGTCAGCCATGGCCCAAGGGGAGGCTGGCAAGGAGGCCCTAGGGAGATCTGGGGCACCCAAGCCCCCCAGGGGCAAGCCTCGGGCACCCCAGGGCCCCTCTTGCCAGCTTCTCTTGTGCCGTGGTTGCAGTTGAGGGTCTTGGTGGGGACTGGGGGAGGCTGAGAGTTTGGGGCAGGGCGGAGGGCAGCTGCCAACGTCCTTGGCTCGGTGGGTGGCATTTTGCCCACTTCAAGCCAAGGACATTGGCAAGCTGTTCTCTGTGCCCCCCCCCCACAGCCTCCACCAATGCCTTTGGCTTCAATCCTGGCCTAAAGGGGGCCTTGGGGGGAGGGGAGATCCTGGTGGGGGGGAGGTCTTCCCCCCCTCCTACCAGGATCTCCTCCTCCCCTGGGCTTCCTCTAAGCCCCAGGACTGAAGCCAAAGGCGGGAGGGGGAAGGGTGTGGGGGCTGGGGACCAGAGGGGGGTTGTACTGCTTGTTTTTTTTGAGCTCTAATAAAGATTGTATACTCTGCCATCCTGGGTGTTTTTTTTTCCCTAACCCTCTTCCCCCCAACCCTTTCCCTACCCCCTCCCCATTTCCCCGCCTCCCCACCACCCCCGCCCCCATTTCCCCGCCTCCTCTTGGTCTCCCCATATTCGGCCTCGAGGAGGGGCCAGGGAGGAACAGGCCCTGGGCTGCCCCCCCTCCAGGTTACCAGGGCTGGGACAGCCCCTCATCTTCCCAGGGCTTCCATCTTCCCCCCACCACCACCCAGGGCGGGTTGATGGCTGCCAAGGTGGGAAAGGGGAGCACTGGATGTTAAGAGGCAGGCTGGGGAGGGTCTCCTTGCCGAACACCCCATCTCTTCCCAGCTCCCTTGGTGCCATCTGGCAGGGACCCCATGGGTGGCAGAGACTCGGCGGGGAAAGGGAGGCCCAGAGAGGGGGGGGGAATGGACAGGCTCTCCCCGACTTTTCAAGGGAGGTGTTTGCACCTGCCGATGCCCCCCCTTCACCCCAGGACCTCCCATCCCCTCCTTTGCCCGTGCCTGCACGCATGGCATTAGGGGAGTTGGGAAGAGGAAGGGGTGTTGGCAAGGAGCCCCTCCCCAGCCAGCCTCCAACATCCTTCCAGTGCTCTCCCCACCTCCACTTAGCCCCCAGCAGCCCTCCTGGGGTGGAGGGAGGGGGGAAGAGGAGGAAAGCCCTGGGAAGGCGGGCCAGCCACCCTGGCAGACCTGGGGAGGGCACCCAGGGCCTGCCCCTCCCTTCCTCAGGCACCCCTTTGAGGCCAGTGATGATGGGGTGGCCAAGAGGGAGGGAGGGAAATACAGGTGCTGGGAAGATTGGGGAGGGCAGGCAGGCCAAGTGGTTGGAGGGCTCATGCCAACCCTCTCCTTAGCCGAGAGTCTGGCTCTCTAAGCCTCTGGCCTGCCTGTCCCCCCCCCTTCCCAGCACCTGTACCCTCCACAGCCAACTTACCTGTTCTCTTACCCATTATCAGTCTCCTTTGCCATCTGGTGGGGTTCCCACAACCGGTAACGTTTCATACTTGCCCCCCTTTGATCTAAGCTGGCTCATTAGGCCAGGATTTCATCTAATAACTTGGGCTAGGTTTACCTATCGCCCCCTCCCCCAATACTTCATAATGTCCCCCGTCCCCAGGAATCTTCTGAAGGAGGCACCCCGACACATACCCGTTTTTATAAACCGAGTGAACTCTTCCGTTTTTATTGTTATTTCAATTGCTTTGCTGGAAAGCCTTAATTTTTAAAAGTGATGGATACTTTGACATGAAGCTAAGGTCCCACTGAGCTATCTTGGGTTAAGTGTGGCTTGCTGTTGAAAATGCACCGAGGGAGGGGAAAACAAACAAACAAAACAAGACTGCAGGGGTGTTTTCAAAGTTTGGCCCCTGCATTCTTTTTTTCCACCAAAATGGGCAGACACACACACACACGTTGGTTGAAAGACGGCAAGAGCTCCATGTTAGCTCCTGGGTGTGGATACCAGGGAAAATGTGCAATTCCATATCCTCACCCAGGCTGCCCTGCTTTTTTTTTTTAAAAAAAAACCTGCACTTTGTGCACAAAAGCCAATTAAAATGGAGCATACCTGTGTTGTATGCACACACACACACACACACACAGAGGAGAAGATAGCTCAGGGTTGAACTCAGTTCCTTGATGCTCTCCGAGTTTGGTTTTCTTGCAGACGTTTCGTTACCCAACTAGGTAACGTCATCAGTGCACTAATGAAGTTACCTAGTTGGGTAATGAAACGCCTGCAAGGCAGCAACCTCAGAGAGCACCAAGGACTCCTCACACACACACACAAACACACACTTCCAGAAGGGAAGCAATGGGATTTCCCCCAAGTACAATATCTTTCCTGCTTTCTGTCTTCTTCCCAACAATTCCCAGGGCAGGTAATCTGCCACTTCTGGACTCTTCTAAGCTTAGCAAATGCCTAGAAAAGGCCAGGATGGAAAAACAAGCAATCAAACCAAACGATGCACACCAAAGATAAGACACAGAAAGTCAAAGAAAAAGGAAGAAGTTAAGTCCACAGGACTGGCTGTGTGCCGTACCATCCCAAAAAAATAAAATAAAATAAAACATGGAGCGGAGTTCAGACGCTGGATCACTTCGTCTGTCTTTGGTATTACTTCAAAAGCTGCTAGCGATGCATAGACCTCCCCCCCCCCAAAAAAGGAACTCTGTACCGGTTCCAGCCCCCCCCCACAAAAAAAAGGAAGAGGGGAGGGGGGTTTCCTTGCCCCCCCTGGAGCCCCTCCTGGGCTGGTTTGCAGAGGCGGTTTATCTCCACAATGCGCTTCCTTCTCCAAGTCTGTCTTCCTTCCAAGATTTCTTTGGAATGGAGCAGTTCCCCCACACCCTCCCTAAATCCAAAAAAAAAAAAAAAAAATCCCTCCAAGCGTTTATTTCCACCCCATTATTTGAATATTTTAGCAAATTTCTTGTGTGGAGGGGGGGGGGGAAACTTGCTTCTTCTTCGGACGGTGAGATGACCGATGGATGGCGGAGAGGCCGGGGGTTACGAAGGGGGCTTGGGGGCATCGCCCAGGGCTGCCAAGAGAGAGGTCCCGTTTTCCTGCTTGGGGGAGACCCGGCTGGGGAGAAGCGGCCCCCCGTAGGGGGACGAGGCCACGCTTCCGGCGGAGGGTGGACGAAGCTCCGCGGGAGGCAGGTTGCAATCCGTGGGCCGCAGGCCGGGCGGGTGGAGCGGAAAAGCCACGGGGAAGCTGGCCATGTACAACACCCGGCCCACCCTCTTGGCTACCTGGAGGAAAAACCAGCAAGAAAAGGGAAATAAGGCACCTGCACAAACAGCCGCGGCAAGAGGCATAAAAATGGGAGGATGTTTCGATTCCCACCACGGACGAATACAAAAAAAAAAGCAGAGATAAGTCTAAGCAACCAAATCGTAAGGTTGCAATGTGGAAATTCAACCTGTGTGTGTGTGCGTGTGTTTGTGTGTGTGTGTGTAGGGGGTGGCACTTTGAAAGGAGACCCAAAGTCTTGGCTGCAGACCTGGGCACTCTTCTTGGGTCAAAAGAACATCTTCAGAAATCTGGGACTCCGAAGAGATCCATCACAACAGCCATCCCTCTTCACTCCCAAACTCCTGAAGCCTCCCTCTCCGTTCCTTCCAGTCCTGCTGTGCTTTCTTGGCTCTTCTACCTGAACAGGTGACCCTTCAAAGCTTGTAGGTGGGGGGAACCTTCCAAGTCACATCACGCTTGCACCTCCAACCTTGGACCGCTGGGTTAAGGGTGTTGTGTGAACACGCAAGCCAAGGTGGCTTTTGCTTACCTCTGTGCCTGCAAACCAGGCACAGAGCAATAAATACTGTTTACCAATGCAGACTCACCTTCCCCCCCCCCCGCCCCCTCCTCCCAACACATTTGTTTTATTATGTTAAAAGCAATAAGGGCAGCTTTATTACTTTCCCCCCAAGCCTGTTTACGAGGGATCTAATAAAAAGGTTCTTTGGGCAATTGTTCCCTCTGGAACGATTGTGCTGGAAATAAACGTGACTCAGAGGAAGCGGGAGAACAGGCCACCCGTGGGATCTACAAGGACCTGCGCAGGCCGAGAAGGGATCTGTCTGGTGTTTCAGGGAAGGACACACAAAGCGGGAAGAATTTTGAAGCCAGAGCGTTTAAAAAGAAAAATAAAAGAGGTTCAAATCATCCTGTTTGTAGCAGGATGTAGCATGCAGAGATTGGCCCAAAGCACCTGAGCAGGTGGTTAATAGCACACAAGGGGAAATTGGATTGTGGGGCACCTGGCAAAGTGCACAGGCCTTGCAGATTTGGGGGGGGGGGTACCCTCAAAAACCCAACCTTCAGACACAAACTGAGGCCTTTCAAGCTTTAAACCCAAATGCTCTATCATCTTGGCAGCAAATGCAGATTGGATTCATGCATTTAACAAAGCTGCAATGGTTAAAAGCAGGACGGGCTGACTCGACAATCATGAGCTAGACTTTGGCAGTCTGCTAAAATCGCCGAAGGAAATTTACGGCGGGCGTGGCAAGCAAACCACCTTGGCTGTACGTTCACACAACGCTCTTAACCCAGGTTACTGCTTAATGGGCAGCCTTCAGCTCAATAGAGGAGGATGGCACAAACTCAACTAGCAGCGATGAGACTACCTCCAGTGTTTTCCTGATTTGGGTTTAAAAGAAAAGCAATGCAATACAGGTTAAGTAAGTCCTCCACTTACAACAGTTCATTTAGTGACCGTTCAAAGTCACAACGGCACTTGAAAAAAGTGACCGGTGACCTTTTTTTCACATGATCTTTGTAGCATCCTCGTGATCACAGGATCAAAATTCAGATGCTTGGCAACTGCTTCATACTTACGACGGTTGCTGTGTCCCAAGGTCACGGGATCGCTTTTTGCAACTTTTTGACACGGAAAATCCACGGGGAAGAAGTCAGATTTACTTAACAACCGTGTGACTATCTTAACAAGTGCAGTGATTCACTTAACAACCGTGGCAAGAACAGCGATAAAATGGGGCAAAACTCACTTAACAAATGTTTCAGAACTGTCTGTTTTCCGTAAGTAAAGCTTGTATGATACCTAACCTGTTCCATCAGCTACGTTTCTATATTCAGGGACCTGACTTTTCTTTTTTAGAGCAGCATTGAAAAAATTAATTTCTCTCCCACTTCACCAGGCCAGCTCAAAGCCTCGAAGCCAGATTTCCCAGCCTCTTTCAAACGTGCGGAAGAGATTCCCTCATAAACCAGGTTAAGTCTCCTTGACCGTCACCTGGGGTTTTAAACTACATTTTCACTGGGTACCGTTCTAATTTTGGGATGACTTGTCTTGCTGCTTCCTAGTTTTGCATTCTGTTGGGTTTTATTCGATCGTGCTGGGTTTTACTGCACACTGCCAGAGCACTTTGGCTAATGGGCAGCTTAAAAATAAAATAATAAAGAAACCCCCCCAAAAAGTTACAATTATATTGAACTACGGGGCTCGATATAAACGAAAAATAAAATAAAAACAACTAAACTTAGTTGCTGCCTTGGTTTGAGACGTCACGCCAGCTCAACCGCTGTGGTTTATGAACCGTGGTTTACGGCTTAGCACATGGACAGCAAAACCAGCGTCTTTCACCCTTGGCAACTTTGCCTGCGCCAAGGTTAAAGAACACAGAGTAAACCACGATTGAAGCCCGGGCGTACCTCGATAAACTTTTGCAATTTTGAAGAGACCCTCCCCAAAAGAACGAGTCACGGCTGATAAACCAGGGAGCAACTGTGGTTTGCCTTTTTTTCCAAACAGAAACAGTTAGCCACGTATGTATATAGTGTGAGAGTTTGATGGGATTTTTTTTTTTTCTCATACGCTTTCGTTTCATTTTATTTCGAACGGCCTCTTACCTGTGACCTTATTTTCAACGCTGGGCCTAGTTTTAAGCCCATGTGGTTGAGTAAATGCTCCTCCGTCACAAGGGGCAGCGTCTCGCCGTCGATGGCCTGATCCCGGAAGACCTGTCAAAGAGCAAGACCTGGCTGCAACTCGGCTCAAAATGGACAGCCACAATTTCTTTCCCCAAACAAGGCATTGTTCTACACACCCCAAGGAGGTTGCAATGGAGAGATGGATATAAATCAATGTTTTTCTAGCTTGGTCACTTAAAGATGGGTGGACTTCGACTCCCAGAATTCCCCAGCCAGCAGGCTTTAAGATGGGTGGACTTCAGCTCCCAGAATTCCCCAGCCAGTAGGTTTTAAGATGGGTGGACTTCAATTCCCAGAATTCCTCAGCCAGCAGGCTTTAAGTTGGGTGGACTTCAACTCCCAGAATTCCCCAACCAGCAGGCTTTAAGATGGGTGGACTTCAATTCCCAGAATTCCTCAGCCAGCAGGCTTTAAGATGGGTGGACTTCAATTCCCAGAATTCCCCAGCCAGCAGGCTTTAAGATGGGTGGACTTCAACTCCCAGAATTCCCCAGCCAGCAGGCTTTAAGTTGGGTGGACTTCAACTTCCAGAATTCCCCAGCCAGTAAGTTTTAAGGTGGGTGGGCTTCAGCTCCCAGAATTCCCCAGCCAGCGGAATTTAAGATGGGTGGGCTTCGACTCCCAGAATTCCCCAGCCAGCATGCTGTCTGGGGAATTCTGGGAGTTGAAGTCCACATGTCTCAAATTGGCTAACCTTGCTTTACAGGTATCTCTAGTTTTTCAAATGTCACTCAGTTAAATGCTATTTATAATTACAAATATACTAGCCAGGTTATATTTTGGGTTGGGTTGCATCACATCTGCTTGATCTACTTTACCAATAAAATATTTAAATGTTTTTTTTTTTAAACCCTGAGTGCTTCAGGTGGAAGAGACAGGTTCTATCTTTTTAAAACAAATGTTTACCAAGGGGAAAACCCTGCCAACGGATGCCTATCAAGACGCTTGTTGTGCTGCTTGCTTTCCATCTGCAAGGAGAAGCAGCAAAGACACCGAACAGAAGCATTCATCAAAAAAACAAGGGGAGGGGGGAGCTCCCCCCTGTTTTCCCATCTCTCCAAACCCCCTTCCCCTTGGAAAAAAACATTTTTTTTTCTCCTTCCATGCAACCCTCCAACACAATGGCTCCCTGCTTTATAACCTTGCAAAGGCTGCGAAGACTGAAACTTTGTCGTCCTCATTCAGGGACCCCCCCCCTTCTTTCCCACAGACCCACAGAGGGTGGAGGTGTAGGGGGGGGGAGGCAGCTGTCTTGAATGCAGAAACTCTTTCCCCCCCACACACACATCTTTTCTTCCCAGCGCAAAACCTTCCACCGCAATTTTATTTTGCATTTCGCCAGCCAAGGTGGAGGTCCACTCCGTGCCAGACCTCCCCAGCAGATATTTCTCCCCTTCGGAGCTCCCCTCCGAGCCTGGGCATCGTAAACGACCCCCCCCCCAAATAACAAAATGCAAATCCTGATGTGGGGTATAAAAAGACTTAAATGGTTTTTAACTCGTTCGCCAGCATCACTCTAAATCTTCCTGCCGATGCACGCAGGTTTGATGGAGGCTTGTGGGCCAGGATAGGTGGTTTTTCACCCCCCCCAAAAGGACATTGCTTTTATTTCCCTGCACCCCAGAGATCTGGGGCAGTTGGGGGACCGAAGCAAGGAGGCAGGCTCTCCTCTCCGCCCCCCCTCCACAACCCTCAATTTACACAGCCTGCCATCTTGCACCTGGAAAATGCTGGGTTGAAATATGCCGATTGGATGTGGCAAATTCTCTGCGTTAACTTGTGCACTTTTAGCTTTATCTTTTCTTCCTGTTTTCCCTTTCCTACTTTATATTAGTATGCATTAGTTTTTCATCTCCTTTTTTTGTAAAAAAAAAAGTTAATAAAAATTATATTTAAAACAAAGAATTCTCAGCAAAGGTAATGCTGGCTAGAGAATTCTGTGAGTTGAAGTCCAGCTATCTACTCCGGGGTTTAAGTACCCCAAGTGGCTTGTGCCAAAAGGATTATAATGATGGGACAGTCCATCATTCTGAATTTGCAGACTTGGGCAGTGAGATTTTCTTTGGGGGGGAAAGAAAAAGAAAAAAGAAAATCAAAAACACCCAGAATCCAATTCTCTGGCTGACTGGATTTGAATGAACCTAAGGATTAAGGCTCCTTTTTTGGAAACTCCAAAGCAACTTTCTCATTTAGTTCTGAAAAGTTGGGTGTTAAATAAGTGTGTTTGTATCATCTTAACACGGCTTGCAGCTACCTCAGTGAAGGAAGGAATTGAGAAGGAATTGAAATAGGCCGTGTTTTTTTTTCTCATCGGGTAACTTAAATAGGCTACATCTGCTTGACTTGCAAACGTTTTATAAGCAATCATTTGCAATTCAAAACCAGATTGCCCGTTTTCTCAGAGCCTGGCCAACCTTGCAGGGGTGTTAAGAAGGCCCAGTGGAAAACAAGCAATAGTAAATTATTCTCTACGTTTCCAACTATACTTACAGCCGTTTAAGTGACTGTTCAAATTTGCAACGGCAGTGAAAACAAGTGACGTAGGACCGTTTTTCAGACTTACGACCAGCCTCTGTGCTATCCCTGTGGTCACGTGATCCAAATTCAGGCACTTGGCAATTGACTCGTATTTATGACGGTCGCAGCGTCCCGGGATCACGTGATCCCCTTTTGCGGCCTTCCGACTTGCAAAGTCCATGGGGAAGCCAGAGTCACTTAACAACCGTGTTACTAACTTAACAACTGCGGCAAGAAAGGTCGTAAAATGGGACAAATCTCCACAACTGTCTTGCTTAGTAACAGAAATTTCGCGCCTCAATTGTGGTTGTTAAGTCAAGGACTGCATACAGTGCCGGAAGCATCCCAGAATCTTAACCATGGTTTAATGGGAAGGGATGAAGGGTGGGTGGCTGCGCAACTGGGATCATCAGCTAAGGTGATCCTTTTGAAACAGCCTTTATTTTTCATAGACCTCAATTCAGGTTAGCTGGTAATTCACATCACCCTTTTAATTCTTCGTTGAAGAAGTCTTGGTTCACATCCTAAGCCCTGCCTTACAAACCACAATTGCTGGCTTCCTGCGGTCGAGCCAAGCCAAAAAACAAGCCACAGGGGGTCCCATCACCCTGCGTGAATCCAGCTCCTTTGGTTAGAGGGAGCATTTCTGTATGTAGCGGGAGGGGTTAGACTAGAAGACCTCCAAGGCCCCTTCCAATTCTGTTATTCTGTTATTCTCAACACACAAAAAGCGGGGCAATAAAACTGCCGGTAGACAACTGAAGTCCCGGCCTTTTTTAAAAACATGAGAATTGAAGAGAAAGCCATCTCTCTTCTGATCCTGCCTCCTTGGCATTAAGCCCCTTCCTTTCCAGCCGGTCTCTCCTTCCCTAGGGAGAGAAGAATCCAGATGTTTCCAGCCTGCCTCCCCTCTGCAGCTGGAGTTCTCAAAAGGGCATTTTATAAGCCACAATGTGCTAACTCGGAAGCCAAGTTAACAAGCACTTTGTCTTCCAGCTGGCAGCCTCGCTTTCCCACCCACTCACCCCGGGAGTGATGGATGGGTTTGGTGGCATTCCTCCCGTCTGCTCCATCTCTCCAGGGGGGGAAAAAAAAATTGGACTTTCATCAGCACTGCTTTTATTAGACAAGCTAAGCCAATGTGGGGGTGATCCTCACTCCGGGTCTGGAAATATCATTTTTCCAGTTTTTAAAACTTCTGCCAAGTTCTAGAATAAAAATCAGGAAATCCTATCCTGGTTCAAAGCCTATGTAGATGAATCGTTTTAGGGTAGGTGGTTTCAGGGCACAAACAACCCCCCCCCCCTGAAATTTGATAAAATTTTGTTTTTATCTATGTCTCTTTTATATGGCTATAAGGCTTTTTTATCTTTTGTTGGGGAGAAAAAACTAACTCTGCAAAACGCTTAGAAAGGGCACTGCGAAGCGGTATATAAGTCTTAAGTGCCCTTGCTATTCTTAAACCGCCCAGTGTCTTAGATGAAGTGGGCAGGGTATAAATTGGATAAATAAAATAAAAGATGCTCAAGAGAGTGTCTTTTTTTAAAGGGAGTAACCAAGTTCCTAGCCCCTGTGATTAGAAAGCGGCAAAACCTCAGACGCTTCGGATCGGATTCCAAAATGCTGGGGGAAGAAGCACTCCAACCAAAGTTGCAACGGTGCTGAAAAAAACCTGACATGACGCTTTTTCACGTGATCCTTGCAGCCTCCCCACGGCCACGTGATCAAAATTCAGACTTTCGGCAACCGGTTCAAATTTACGACCGTTGCAGTGTCCCGGGGTTGCGTGATCTCCGACAATCCAAAAAAAGTCAATAGGGAAGCCAAATTCACTTAACCACCATATTACCAACTTAACCCCGGCAGTGATTTGCTTAACAACTCTGGCAAGAAAGGTCGTAAACTGGGGCAAAGCCCACTTAACCACTGTCTCGTTTAGCAACGGAAATTTGGGGTAGTCGAGGGCTACAGGAGACGCCTGTTACGTAGCGCCTCGGACTCGGCAAACAGGCTAAACATGCAGCCGTAAAAGATTCTGGGAGTTTTGATTTCCTGAAACTGGAAATGTTTTTAGATGATGTACATATATGCAAGGGGGGAGTGTTGTGTTGAGTGGTTTTTTTTTTTGCCCTTTCTGCACTATTGGGGGACCCAGTGGCAACACACCTGAGTGTATTCAGCGCAACCAGGGAGGCAGCTGACAAAACTGCAAACGTCCTCCACGGTCCATTTGCTGACGTCTTGCAACGCGGTGGTGGTGGCCGGGTTCTCCTCCCCGTCCAGGAAGAGACCTCCCATCGTGCCTGGAAGGAGCAAAAAAAAGGGGAAGGAGGGGAGAGATGGGAAAACAGGGGTGAGCGGAGGCGCGAGGGAAAAGTGGAAAAATAAATCACAAAGCTTTCCCCCTCCCCTCTCTCCCCCCCCCTAATGGACAGCCTCCTCTCCGTTCCCGCGTTTCCCTCCAGCCACGCATCCATCTTTAATGAACTGTCAATTAAAATACCAGGCAGGGTCAATTCGGAGGCGAACTCCGCCAGGGGGGTTTCCTAGCCTGGAGGTGGGGGGTGGGGTGTCGTGGGGAAGGGAGGAGGAAAGCCTTGGAGGAAGGGGACTGTGTGTGTGTGTGTGTGTGGGTGTCAAAGGCACTAATGATTTCAACGTGTTTTGAGTGCTTTTCGGGCGAAGAAGGGGGGCAGGTCCGGGGACGGCCAGAGCAGAGGCTGTAAGAAACAGCAGAAGCGGTCTCCCCCACCAGCGAGGGCGAGGCAGAATTATGGGGTGGATAAGCGAGGACTAATCAATCACCCTAACGAGGGGAGAAATTATATTTTCCCAAGAAAAAACCACTCCTTTTTGTATACAGTCCTCTAGAGGCAAATGGTTCTGGGCAGTTGTTTTACAGCAGTTTTTTTACAAAAGGCCAGTTGGATAAACCATGGAAGCTTAAGCCTCCTGTGGCAAATGTAGTTAGTCCTTGGTTAGCGGCTGCCTCATTTAGTGACCTTTTGCACGGACCACAGGGATGAAAAAGTAAGCCTGTGATCCATCCTCGCCATTAGGACCTGGCTTTCTTACTGCCTGCCCTTTTTTCCCCTTCTTTCTCTCCCTCGCACCATTTATCCTTCCTTCTTTCTCTGTTTTATCTTTCCTTTCCCTAATTTCCTCCCTCTCTCCCTCCCTCCCCCCAGCCTTAAGGCATCTCTGACTTGATGCTTGATCTGATGAGCATCTGGGGAACTATTTTTCTCAAAGGGAAGCTCAGAGGAAGAGAGGAAGGAAGGAAGGAAGGAAGGAAGGAAGGAAGGAAGGAAGGAAGGAAGGAAGGAAGCAAGGAAGGAAGGGCCTTAAGACAAAATTGTGACATTGATCTCAGAGAACAGCACTAACTCAACTGTTGCGTACCTATTAATGGGCTGAGTTTCTACAATATGTGTTTCCATATTCCTGAATTAACCTACATTCTACAGCCAGTCTCTGCTTGGAGGGAGAAAGGAAAATAAAGACAGCACAAGGCTAAGGAACCAGGAGGTGAAATGTTTTCAGGTCAAAGCATTCTGACTTCAGAAGAGCCGGAAGTGATCCTACATTGGGGAATGACTTGATTTTAAAACTATATGTCTACATGATCTTTTAGGTTCCTTTCCAAGCCTCCAGACGAGCGAACACTGTTGGGGAGGGGGGTCGCTTGTCCACCCCACCATGGAGGTGGAAGGTCCAAACCAAAGATAGCAACAAGATCTTGGTGTCCCAGAGCTAAATTCTCTCGTATTTAACACGGAGGAGTTTTATTCAATAATAATAATAATTAAAAAAAATTAAAAATCCGCAGATCCTTCCAAATGCTTTTTCTTTTTCTTTTAAATAACCAAGTATTTTCCATCCAGCAGCTTCTGCCAACATCCTTCCCCACCCCACCCCAAGTCTTTGGCTGGAATAAAACTTTCCAAGCTGGAAGATGGCAAACAAAAAGAAGAAATTCACAAGTGTTTATTGGCGGTTTCTAGCCGGAGATGGGACAAAAGTGACCGTGTGTGTGTGTGTGTGTGTGTGTGTGTGTGTGTGTGTGAGTGAGAGAGAGAGAGAGAGAGAGAGAGAGAGACAGACAGACAGACAGACAGACAGACAGACATTGCCAAAGGAGGCAGCACCAGCCAAATCTTGTTGACGACAAACAAGAATGAACGCAGCACCCAAAGGAAGAGAGAAGGTGACCTGCCAGACCAGCTTGCCTAAAATAAATACCGGAGGGGGGGGAGAAGGTATTTTTAAGGGCCCCCAATTCCTCTCATCCTTGTTCCCCATTGAAATGTGGGAATCTTCTCTCTTCCCTAACCTGGGGGCTCTAACTGGTCAGACACCCACCCAGGATGCCCGACTTGTAAAACTCCACCTAAGCAATTTTCGGAGCGCTTCCAGCCAAGCATAAACCATGAACCAAACTATTCCCTAAACAGCCCTACAAACCAAGGTTAATGGAGAGTGTCAGGAAGGTAACCTGGATGGAAACAAGACAGGCCTGTCACCTAGACAGGCCTGTCACCTAGAGGGGATGAAACATTTTTTTTTAAGCTCTGAGAAACCAGGCAACGTTCGGAAGGAGCTGAAAAGTGAGTTGACGGTTTGGAAGTGGGTTGCATAGACACCTCTCTAATTCACTGGATATTAGGAGGGGGGCGCGGGAGGTCCAGAAAAACCAAACTTGCAAAGCAGTTATGAAAGCCAATCTCAATAAAAGTCATTTTAGCCTTCCTGGGGAGTTGATTTTCTGATCTGATCTATCTAATAATGGGGCTCATAGTTAAGTGGATCTCAATTTGGATGTGATATGAAGGTGGACCCTGAGGGTGTTTTGCTCAATTCCAATGGAGAATGGAATGGAATAGAATAGAATAGAATAGAATAGAATAGAATAGAATAGAATAGAATAGAATAGAATAGAATAGAATAGAATAGAATAGAATAGAATAGAATAGAATAGAATAGAATAGAATGGAATGGAATATAGAATAGAATAGAATAGAATAGAATAGAATATAGAATACAATATTAGAATAGAATATAGAGAATAGAATAGAATATAGAATATAGAACAGAATAGAACAGAACAGAATAGCAGAGTTGGAAGGGACCTTGGAGGTCTTCTAGTCCAACCCCCTGCTCAGGCAGGAAACCCTATACCATTTCAGACAAATGGCTGTCCAGTCTCTTCTTGAAGACCTCCAGTGTTGGAGCATTCACCACTTCTGGAGGCAGGTTGTTCCACTGGTTAATTGTTCTAATTGTCAGGAAGTTTCTCCTTAGTTCTAATTTGCTTCTCTTCTTGGTAAGTTTCCATCCGTTGCTTCTTCTCTTGCCTTCAGGCGCTTTGGAGAATTGCTTGACTCCCTCTTCTTTGGGGCAGACCCTGAGATACTGGAACACAGCTATCCTGTCACCCCTCGTCCTTCTCTTCGTTAAACTAGACATACCCAATTCCAGCAACTGTTCCTTACATGTTTTAGCCTCCAGTCCCCTGATCATCTTTGTTGCTCTTCTCTACACTCTTTCCAGAGTCTCAACATTTTTTTTACATCGTGGTGACCACAACTGGATGCAGCATTCCAGGTGTGGCCTTACCAAGGCATTATCTATCTTCCTTTGCACGTTCATTACCCCTTGTTTTTTCTTCTTCGACCCAATCCGTTCTTCTTCCCCTTGGACAATCGGGGGTAACTTGAGGGCAGACGCTCAAGCGAGGCACTGCAAACCCGATTCAGCTACATCACCAGAATTTCTGCTTTGCAACTTGGAAACCGTGCTAAGATCGCTCCGACTCTTGGTTGCACGGACCAATGTGGCTTTCCTCCCGGACTTCCTCTTCTCCAACCAGACCGAGATGCAGAGATCCACCAGCTCTTCAGCCCACCTGCCCACACAGGCGTTTAATCCATCGAGGGGTCTCCCGGTCTGACGGGTGGATGGGGGTCAAGGCAAGGCGCTCTCAAGCTAGCGCTAATTGCTCTGCAGACGCCAGATCGATGCACAAATTTTAGCCATCCATCACCCTTCCCCAGAGAAGGTCCTGGACAGAGATCTGCTTTTTATAATAGGACCAAGGAATTAACCCAACAATCCATAATTTTTCTCTCAAACTGCTCTAAAGAATCGGGTCTCCGTCTTGCTGGGACAATAAGCTGAGTTACTTCCGAGTTGTGAAGACCATTTAACAAAGAGTGTCGCCCTTCTTCTGCTCCGTTTTCCCACCGGGGTTAGGTGGACCTCCCCGAAAACCCACGTTTTCCTCAGCTCCAAGACAAAACTGCTTATAGAAAGTCCTTGATTTACAACCATTCCTACAGTGGCTGTTCAAAGTAACGACGGCACAGGAAATAAGGGACTTACAACCATTTCCCACACTTACGACCACTTGCAACGTCTCCGTGGTCATGTGATCAAAATTCAGACCCTTGGCAACGGACTCAGATTTATGATGGTTTTGCAGTGTCACGTGATCCCTTCTTGCGACCTTCGGACAAGCAAACTCAACAGGGAAGCCAGATCCACTCAACAACCGTGTTGCTAACTTAACTTATCGGAAATGACCAGAATTCTGTCTTCAGACAAAGCAAAAGCAGGACTAGGAGACACATTTTTTCCCCACTAACTTCTCAGGCTGGGAATGTGACGAACAACATTTTAACGAGTGGCACAGTTGAGGGAACCAAAACAGGGTGTGTGTACGGAGGGGATAAATCTCTGGAAAAGGTTCACAAATTATTTTGCACCGAGTCTCCGGGTTTACCCACGGCCTCTCCACCCATCTCAGTAAAAACTCATTCGGCAAATTAAAGGGGGGAAAAGGTGCATTTAACTCTTTGAGGGGAGCTAACACAAACGGGTCGGTTTCGAACTCTCTTGCAGAAGTTCCGATCTCGGGGAAAAAAGACCTGGAGGAATTTTTTTCTGCAAACAAACTTTTCAGAATGAGCGAGATTTCAAGTTGTGCCTTTGGTTAGACAGCCTTTGTCTAATATATATATATATATATTTAAAAAATGGATTTACACACCTTCTTAAGCCAAAAGAAATCTGGGTGATGTTTCAGAAAGGTGGGGATGGTGGCTTTTGGTTCGCCTCTCCAGAAACGCCCCTCCCCCCAAATTTTGCCCAATCGGATTGCCAGATTCCACCTGGGAATTCTGCACATTTTGCCCTTCTCCAAAAAAAGAAAGAAAGAAAAGAGTGTTCTCCCCCACCTGAGTATGCCAGCCATCCCCTCCCGCTCACTCACCTGCATGGAAATACGGACTCATCGTATACGGGAAACCGAACGGGAGCGGCTGGGGTGGTGGAAGGGAAGCCGTGGGGAGTAGTTTGACCTCCGACTTGCCCATTGTCGGACCCAGGAGATAGCTAGGCAATTCTGCACTGGAGGAACTACAGGGCGTGTTCTGCCCAGCCGGCACCTCACCCAGTTCTTTGGTGCCCTCGCCAGTCTTTGCCACCTCCTTGCACTCCTTAACCTCGCCAGCCCCGCCGCTGTTCTCGGCCTTCAGAGCGTCCGGTTTCTCGTCGTTTGCTTCGGCCTCGCTGTCCGAGTCCTTCATTTCCTCGTGGTTGCTGTCCGGCGGGCGGCTGTCTAACAAGTCTTTGGGTTCGCCCTGGCCCAGCGCCTCGCAGCGAGAGTGCGCGGCCTTCCTGGTGCCCCTCCGCGTGCTCTGCTCCTTGGGAGGGGTGGTGGAGGCGGTGGGGACCCCCTGGGGGTTGAGCGATAGCAGCGGAGCGTTGTTGTGCCGGAGGACCAGCATGGCGTTCCTCCGGGAGAGCTCGTCCCGAAGCGGGTGTCCTTCCGGGATGTCGTGGAGGCTGCGCAAGGCGGGGTGGTCCGGAGGCAGACCCGGGTGCAAACTCATGGGGTCCGTAGCCAGGAGCCTCTGGCGGTGTAGGTTCTCCAGTTCTTTCTGCCGGATAATTTCTGCTGACATCTCAAGCCTAGGCAGGCAGGAAATTGGGTTCGGGAGAGAAGAGAGACGTAACTGAAATCCCACTGCTGCCACCAGGGATTACATGTAGCCCTGATAATATTCCTTTAGTGACCGTTTGAAGTTGCAACGGCACTGACTTACCGTATTTCTCCAAAAATAAAACCCGGTCTTATATTAATTTTTTGCTCCAACAGATGCATTAGGGACGATTTTCCGGTTAGGTCTTATTTTCGGAGAAATACGGTACTAAATGCGCCTGTCTGGTTGATGATCTTAACTGGAGCTTATTTTTGGGGTGGGGCTTATATTATGAGCGTCCTGAAAAATCACGCTAGGCTTATTTTTCGGGAGGGAAATAGGGCACGTACCATTTTTCACACAGCCGTTGTGGCAGCCCCATGGGCACGTGATCAAAGTTCAGATGCTTGGCAACTGGTTCGTATTTATGACGGTCGCAGTGTCCCAGGGTCACGTGATCCCCTTTTGCGACCTTCTGACAAGTCCAATGGGGAAGCCGGATTCACTTAACAACCGGGGCAAGGAAAGTCGTAAAATGGAGCAAAACTCACAGCAACAGATTTTTTTGGGGTTCAGTTGTGCTAGTTGAGGGCTGCCGTTTCCCTCTCAGACTCAAGAGCCTTGCCTCTAAAATGGGATCCAGTCAGCGGCCTCAGGGGGTGGTGCTGAGGGAGGCTTCTTAAGAAAATCGAAAGCAATCCAAAGGATCTACTTACTTAAACCTGGCAAATTTGTCAAATTGGGAGATCCTGTTCAACATGAATCACATTTGGACGGAGGAGAGATTTTTTCCACCCTTCAAACATCCGGCAACGCAGTTACCTTCAAATTATTTCCCAATCTCTTCTACTTTGTTTTCCCAATACTCTGTCTGGGCTCAGAAAAGTCGAGTAAGCTTTATTAGTGCTTGGAAGGGAGACCACAAGGAAATCACAGACGGAGATACTGGGGGGGAGGGGGAACTAGCCCCCAAAACGAATGGCGCAATGTGAAATTACTTCCATATAAAGAGACTTTTCATGGAAGTGGCCAGCTCAACTTTGCTTTTAGTTCGTCCTTCGGCTCCTCCCGGTCAGCGAGGGGGCTAAGTGGAGCCCAGCGTGGGGGGCACCGAGGGCACTGCCAGGCCCAAAGAATGAAATTCCCACCTCCCGTGTTCTTCAAACAAGGTCAGCTGCCCAGAAAAATTCAGGATAAAACAAAGGCCCTGTTGGCTTGACTTTGCCAAGTCCACTTGATAATTGCTGGTCGTCCGGGGACGAACGAGGGGGCGGGCAGGAGACCCCGGGTGCCAAGCCCTGTGTGTGTCTGGGTTGTGTTGCAACTCTCACCTGGCAAGGTTCTGCTTCCTGAGCATCTCCTGCTGGCGTGCAAAGATCTCTGCTTGAGCCGGCTGGAGGAAACCGTAACCTGGAAGAGGGGAAGGAAGCAGCGTGAAATTCAGGCTACAAGAGAGGGGCAGAGGGCAAAGGGGCAGAGGGCAAAGGGGAGGGGGCTATGCTTTGCACAATCGAGGTTCAGCTCCCTGCAGGCCCCACCTGGAGACGGAATAAGGTCCGCCTGGAAATTGAGACAGGGTGAGAGAGAAGGTAAGGTGCAGACTCAGGAAGACAGGAGGGGTGAATTAATCAGGGAGAAATTGCAGCAGGAGGGAGGGAGGGAGGGAGACAAAAAAGACAAAAAGAAAAGAGAAAAACAAGGAGAAAAAAGGAGAAAAAAGGAGGTGGACAAAAAAGGGAAGGAAGGAAGGAAGGAAGGAAGGAAGGAAGGACACTGAAAGAGGAAGGAAGAAGAGAGAAGGGAGGGAGAGAGGGAGGGAAGGAAGGAAGGAAGGGAGGGAGGGAGGGAGGAAGAAAGGAAGGGAGAGAGAGGACACTGAAAGAGGAAGGAAGGAGAGACGAGGGAGGGAAGGAAGGAAGGAAGGACACTGAAAGAGGAAGGAAGAAGAGAGACGAGGGAGAGAAGGAGAGAAGGAAGGAAGGAAAGAAAGAAAGGACACTGAAAGAGGAAGGAAAGAAGGACACTGAAAGAGGAAGGAAGAAGAGAGATGAGGGAGGGAAGGAGCGAAGGAAGGAAGGAAGGAAGGAAGGAAGGAAGGAAGGAAGGAAGGAAGGAAAGAAAGAAAGAAAGAAAGAAAGAAGGACACTGAAAGAGGAAGGAAGAAGAGAGGGGAGGGAGGGGAGGGAGGGAGGGAGGGAGGGAAACAAGACACCAGGGGAAAGAGAGAAAGAAAAATGAAGAACGTAGAATGAGAATTAACTAATTAATTAATGGACGACATTAATGAGAGGGGGAAAGAACAGACAACACAGAGAGAAGAAATTAATAAAAGAAGCAGCAGAGCGAAGGGAGGGAACAAACCTCCATTCTCAGACTCCCTATCCAGCCCCCCCCCATCACCCACCCACCTCTTCCTCTGTAGTCACCCCAACTCCCGCAAGTGGCCTTTAGGATATATATATAAAAAAGAAAAATAAATGACACCCCCCTCTCCTCCCGGTTTGAAGCCTCCGTTCTCCCCACCCCAGGGCGTTCCCAAAGCCCTTTCACAGCACGGGGGGGGGGGCGAGGGGGGCTCTTACCTGGCGTCTGGCACAAAGCCGAGGGCACCCCAAGAAAAGGGGGTCTCAAGTGAGGTCCTAAAGCGATGTGGGGAGCATTCTGGGGCGACAGGAGAGGCGGGGGGTGGGACATCTCCCTATAGAGAGGAAACGCAAAGGAGAACATTAAAACTTGCCCGGGGGGGGGGCACGAAAGGAGGCAACTGAAGATATATACCAGCGTCAGCATTTCAGCATGTCTGTCTTTTTTCTTCGGTTAAACACCCTAAGAAAACAAACAAACAAAAAATATATTCCCAGCTAGGGTCCCACAACTGGCTTTCTCACAGCCCCCCTTTCAAAAATGGCCCAAATTTACTTCCCGTGCTCCATCGTCAAAAAGTGGCGGGATGAAAGCAATTTTATTCCACCGTGTCTGGATCAAATAGGTTGGGGGCCCTAACCAAGGATAGCCCCAAAGGGGCACCTAGACTTGGGGGGGGGGGGTCTGCTCTCAGGCAGTTTTTGGAACAGACCCAGCAGCCTGTTAGTTGCTGGTTAGTTAGGGGTCTTATCTCTCTGCTGGGGATGATGGACAAGCGTCCCCCCTTAGATTACGGCACCCCGCTTTCCATTCAATAAAAACCACTGATCCGGCAAGCAGATTGATGCTAAATTGGCTGCTAATAACTAGCTAGGGGCTTCTTTGGGGGGGGGGGTGTCCTCCGGAGATGCTGAGCGGGAGGAAAGAAGAGTGGAAGAACACAAACGCACACCAACGTCTGTCCACGCACAAAACTTCTGAAAGGGATCCAAAAGACAACTCCAGCCAGGAAATCTGCAAACGTGGATTAAACCATCCGGCTTGCCAGACCACCCTCCCCCCCCCCGTCTCTTTGCTTCTCGACCCATCTGTCTTCCCCTCCAGCCCTCCCCTTCTGTCTGCCCCCCCTCCCTGGCCGTCCCCCTCCCCTCTCCCCTCCCCTCCCTCCTCCCTCTAAACTAATTGCACAGCTCCCGGTGTCTGGAGAACGGCCACGGCCGGGCTGGATCGATCGGGGGGCTGTTGAAATGTTAATGCTAATCGCATAACTGCTCCCGCCAGCGCCTCGCACTTGGCTGGCAGCGCCAATTAATCTCAGGTAACGCAGCACATGACCTTCAGGGCGCCCAGCCCTGGCGCAGCAGCCAAGCGATGCTGATGTAATTACAGCATGAAGGGTGTATAATCACCGGACCTAATCCCTCTGGCCTTGCAATTAGCGCAGGCGGCTTCGGCGACGGGCGAGCCCATGCCGCCGGACAGACAGCTGAGACCATGAATAACGGACAATTAAAGCCGGGGGTTCGGGAAGAGGAGGGGGGGTCCGGGGGAGGAGCCGGTCCCCGGATCGTAATTAGCCGTAATCACAAGGAGGTGAAGCGGGGCAGGCTTGCCACCTGCTGGATAAAGACCAATTTGGGGGGGGGGGGAATCAAGTGCCGTTTAACCGCTCGACCGTTAAGCAGCACAGCGGCCCCTGGATGACCTGCTGAGCCCACCAGGAATGAGGAGGGGAGGAGGGACCACACAGAAATTTTTCAGGGGGAAGGCTTGGTGAGCGCTCCCCCCCCCAACCCTTGTCTTTCTCGGACTCCGTCCCGATTCCCACTCCTCTTGTGTCTTCCCGCCTTTGCGATGACCGTCACTCCTTTTGTGCCTCCTTCTCCCCGTCGCCCTCGGATTTCCGTCGCTGGACAAGACGGCGGTTAAGCGAATCGCTTACAATCGGCGTCGTGGTTTTTGTGGACTTTTGTCACCGCTGTCATTAAGCGAATCAGGCGGTCGTTAAGCAAATCTGGCTTCTGCTCCATCCCCCCATCGACTTGGCTTGTCGGAAGCCGGATGAGAAGGTCGCAAACGGCGATGAGGGGAATCCCCCCCTCCGGATGCTGCAGGTGGCCCTCGACTTACAACAGTTCATTTAGTGACCGTTCCAAACTTACGGCACTGAAAAAAAGTGACTTATGACCGTTTTTCACACTTACGACCGTTGCAGCATCCCCAGGAACAAAATTCAGACGCTTGGCAACTGACTCGTATTTATGACGGTTGCAATCACGTGATTCCCCCTTTCGCGACCTTCTGACAAGGATTGTCAATGGGGAAGTCAACGGGACACGATTCACTTAGCAGATGTCTCGCTTAGCGACGGAAATCTGGGCCTAACAATTGTGGTCGTGAAGGCGAGGACTATCTGCCTTTGTGGCCGCAGCTGGCACCGAGGATCATCTCAAATCCGGGAACCGAGATCCTTGAGGCTGGAAACTTTATTTAACACACACACACACAAAAACCAACCACTTGGAACAATGTGGGTCACTGCTTCCCACCACCCTAAACCAGGATTCCCCTGCCAGGAAGGAAGAGGCAGGAAAATGGGTCAAATTCGGGATTGGCAGAGGGCATTTCTGAATCCGGTGTCACCCAGGCCAATCTGCTTACCGCCAGCTGAGCTGGCAGGAGCCGCTGACGTTATTTGGCGAGGATTAAGCGGGGCCAAGATTTCTTATCACACGGCAGGTATTAATCTGATCGCCTCTGGGGGGGGGGGGGGCACACCCCATAACTACGGCCACTAACTATAGATCCCTTGTCTGGCGAAACAGATGGACCTTTTCCCTCCCCCCCCCCCGCCTTTTAGTTGGGCAGCAAAACAAGACATTCTGGCGTTTGCAGACCCCCTGCCCACTTCTCTCCCCTTAAAAGTACCCTCAAATTCCTACACTTTGGGCCGAAATGGCTTCTTCGCTGTTCCCGCCCCCCGAGTTCTAATCCTGCCCTCGCAGCCCCAGGCACCGGGAGTCAATGCAAGATCAGCCTTCTAAAAAGAAGGAATCCACTTTTTAAAAGAAAAAAGAAAAAGAAAAGAAAAGGGATCAATCTGGTTTCTATCCTGGGCGCTTCGCTTTGCGTTGTTCGCACACACACACACACATACACACACACAACAAACAAGCAGGCATGCGAAGACATTAGAAGACCTGAACTCGGTGCTGCTAAATTTGATATGTCCTTTAAAGAGGAGACAAATGGTTTGCTAAGCTTTAAAAGTATTGGCTTTTTTTTTTTTTTAACAATAAGCACTAATGGCCTTCAGATAATCGATGTTTCTAAGTCGTTAGCAGGCCCACGTGAAAAACCCCCGGCGCTGCGTTTTAACCCCGTCGCTCCCACTGACAACACAGCCCCCAGCAGGCTATCCAAGTTCATGGGTCAACTACAAAACCCATCACCCCCAACCATGATGGGAATTCTAGTCTCACAGAATTAGAAAAGCCCAGGTTGAGACAGCTGGGCTGACTGCATGGAAAACAAAATGTTCCTTTTCCATTTCCGCTTTGCAGCTCCCAGAATTCCCCAGCTGAACCTTGCAATTGCCAAAAACGTCTTAAGATTTGGCTGGTCAGTAGCCAGTAGCAAGGCAATACATTCAGGGCCTCAACGTACGTCCACAATGGAGGCCAACATTTCTGTTGTTAAGCGAGACAGTTTCCAAGTGAGTTTTGCCCCATTTTACGAGCTTCCTTGCCACAGTGCTTAAGTGAATCACTGTTAAGCTGTTGAAGTTAATAACCCGGTTGTTAAGTGAATCTGGCTTCTCCACGGACTTTGCTTGTCAGAAGGTTGCAAAAGGGGATTGTGTGACACACACACACCCCAGGACGCTGCGACGGTCATAAATACATCCCAGTTGCCAAGCGCCTGAATTTTGGCCTTGTGGCTCCTGGGACGCTGCAATGCAAGGGTGAAAAACGGTCCTAAGTCACTTTTTTCACTGCCGTTGTAACTTCGGTCACTAAACGGATCTGTTGTAAGTCGAGGAGTACTTGAAAGGCAGCTTTCTTGTCGGTTCAGTCTCTCCAAAACCAGCAAAGCCGAAACAGACCGTCGCTTGCTATTCTCCCTCCCTGACACTCAATGGCTTCTGGGCAAGGATGCGGAGATTTTTTTTTTTTCCCTTTTTCTTAAAATAGGCAAGATTCAGCTGCATTTGGGCCATTTCTGCTCGCTTTCCAGAGCCAATTGTGAGTCCGGATCCCATCTGCAGGCTGAACCCAGGAAGGGATCCTTTCCCTGCCTCTTCCTCCTCTCTGCTGCCTCCAGCAAACGGCTGAATTTTTCAGCAGCTAATTATTCTTCCTGCCACAATAAGCCTCCCTGTGCTGATGGAATCCCCATGGAGTCCGACAGGAAGCTGAAATGGAATTTTAGCACCACGCCAAGCGGCTTCCACACACACACCATGTGCATTACCCCCCACCTCCCGGAGAAAGGGAGACGCCATAAATCTCCCTGCCGTTTTTTTTGCCAGCCCCAGACCTTGGCACGGCTTCCCAGTTTTGCAAAAGGGCTACAGAGAGAGTCCTCCACTTACGACCATCATCCCCAGGACTGGAAAACTTAACTGCTAAGCAGCGCGGTCATTAAGCGAGGCCTCATTTGACCGCGCCGCATTTTTTGATGCGGTCGTTAAGCGAGACATCACAAGGGGACGATTGGCCACCTTCCCTGCCGGCTTCCCCACCGAAGTGGTCGCCAAGTGTCATCCTGTGGTGTCTCGCTTAACGACGGCGTTAAAAAAAATGTGGGTTAAAACGGCGATCGTGATCGTAAGTGTGAGGGCCGACTGTAAATCGCTTTTCTCAGCGCTGTCGTAACTCTGAACAGTCGCTAAACAGCCGTAAGGCGAGGACTACCTGCACGAAGGTAGGAGATACCTCTCGGTGAAGTGTGAATCCCGGTGCTGGGGAAGTCCTTGTTTTCTGCGCTGGCTGGACGAGTTGCTGGCAGACGGAAGGTGAGGCTCTATGCTGCTGGGGTTTCGCGAGGCGACTTCTTGACGCGCCCGCAGGATATCTGTGCCAAGAGGAATCGAATGAAACCGAGATTAGGCTCGCCGGCGAATTCACCTTGTCCTTTTGGTGTGTGTCAAGAGGGCCTCTGAGCATGTGCCAAGTTCCATTCGCGACTGAAGGCTCCCGCATGAGAGGCCCAAGTTTGGGCTTCGAAAAAGGTACGAGAAAAATCTCGGCTGATCTCTGGGATGTGAGCTAGTCAAAAGTTAACAGTGGTCTTCTGAATCTGCAGAAAGTTTTCTGTGCTTTTGCTCGATGCGAGCTTATAAAATATAAAAGACCAAAAAAACCCCCACCTATTTACAAGGAGGGGAATGCAGAATTACGGTGACGGGGGGGGGGGTTGAGTTGGGGAGGAGGAGGAAGCGGGCGCCACAGTTTAAGCCCCAAATAAATAAAGCAAAGCAAAGGAATCCTAAATAATTAAAGATGAGTTGGTGCCACGCGTGGCGCCTGCATATCATCGAGAGCTCTTTGCCTGGCAGAAATACCATTTTTAATTGAGCCGCTGAGCGCCCAGGGTGAATTCGAACATCTTCCAGGCGACAGAGCAAAAAAAAAAAAAAAAAAAACTTTACGCGGCTCAGAAACGGCCGTCCTGTATTTACAATCACGCCCCAAAATGCCCAGTGTTAAAAAAGAGTTTATGGGCTGTAAAAGAGTGTTTTTCAAACTTGGCCACTTTAATAGAATAACAACAGACTAACAGGGTTGGAAGGGGCCTTGGAGGTCATCTAGTCCAACCCCCTGCTCAAGCAGGAGACGCCATGCCATTTCAGACAAGTGGCTGTCCCGTCTCTTCTTGAAAACCTCCAGTGATGGAGCACCCACAACTTCTGGAGGCAGGATGTTCCACTGGTTAATTAATTGTTCTAACTGTCAGGAAGTTTCTCCTTAATTCCAGGTTGCTTCTCTCCTTGATTAGTTTCAATCCGTTGCTTCTTTTCCTGCCTTCAGGCACTTTGGAGAAGAGGGGAACCCCCCTCTTCTTTCTGGCAGCCCCTCAAATACCGGAACGCTGCTATCCTGTCACCCTTAGTTCTTCTTTTTCATTAAACTAATGAGTCATGAAGGGGGCCATAGTTCCCCCATGCTGGCTCAGGAATTCTGGGAGTTGAAGTCCACAAGTCATAAAAGAGCCAAGGTTACCTACCTCTGGCCTAGGCCTAGGCCGCTTTATGACTCGTGGACTTCAACTCCCAGAATTCCTGAGCCGGCATGGCTAAGCATGGAAACCTCTCCCTTTCCCCTGAGCATGGCTGGCTCAGGAATTCTGGGAGTTGAAGTCCACGAGTCATAAAAGAGCCAAGGTTGCCTACCCCTGAACTAGACCTTACCCAATCCTTGCAACTGTTTGTTGTATCTTTTAGCCTCCATCCCCCTAATCATCTTTGTTGCTCTTCTTTGCACTCTTTTTTCCAGAGTCTCCAGATGTGTGGACTCCCAACTCCCAGAATTCCCCATCCTTACCACTGTGACTCGGGACGGATATCCCACTGGCCAACTGGTAGAGACGCTGCTGCTGTTGTTGTTGTTGCTCCTCAAAAGTGCTGTGTTCGTTGAGGGCGGACATCAAGCGCCGGTAATCTTCCTCCGGAGTCATCTGTGTCACCGGGCCCTCCAACAGGGGCGTGGGGCAGTTTTCTGTGGGGCCGAAAAGCCAAAAAAATGGAAGGATGAGTAGCGAGAAAGAAGTGGGCCTTGCCAATCTAACAGAGTTTTTTCCACAGTGGCGTTTCCTCTGCCAAGTTAAGTTTCCAGTCCTCATGATTCTGAATACAGGGCGGGGTTGAAAATGACTTGGCACCCAACTAAGGAGTGTCAAATCCCTCACTGACTTGAGTCTAGCCTATTTTAGCCTGCAAAGCAGCAAAAGGGCAGCTGAATTTAACGATTTCTGCATATATATATATATATATATATATATATATATATATATATATATATATATATATATATATATATATATATATATATATATATATATATATATATATATATATATATATATATATATATATTTAGGAAGGACTTTTCGTCCAGGGTTCTGCACCTTCTTTCCACTCTCCCTAAAACAAGTTGCTAAAAAGAGAATTACACCTCAAAAGCGGAGCCGGTTTAAATGTCTCTTTGCTTTCAGGCTGCAAGCAAAGACTAAAATTGTTCACGGGCGTTGGAAGATGCTAGCTGGAGGAAGCCTCGCTGGTTTTTCTCTCTCTTTCATTGTATTTATACATCACTTTTGTATGAAATATTTAACTACCGTTTGGTATCAGAGAAAGCCACAACTCGGTGGAAAAATTCAGGCTGCAGGAAGAGAGATGAAATCCATTTACAGCCACAAACAACCACTGTCAGGCATTCAAAGGCTGTTTTGAAGCACAGCCTTAATGCTTCCCATCTCTCAACTTGCAACCAGAATGGGGACTAGAATTTCCGCTGCTAAGCAAGGCAGGACCCAGCTGAGTGTTAATCTGATTTCTAAAAGCCAAGAAAATCCTTGTTCGTCGATGGATGAGAGACCACAAGGAGACTCAGCGTGAAAGGATGGGAAGAAAGAAGACCCACCACGAAAAAAATGAAGAGATACACACCTTGATTTTTAAGTGGAACTGCTCTCTTAAAACTCACTTTTCTTGCATTGCGCAACAAATGGAACCCCCCCCCCTTTTCTAGCCCACCTGCTCTCCAGCATGGAGACCCCTTCATTGGGGAGGAGAGAAGCAGAGAAGAGACAGGCGCTCAGCTCTTGCAACCCACCCCTCACCCCAGGGAAGGAAGCAACCTTGTCTAGACTTTTTGAACTCACCCCCCCACCCCCACCCCCAGGCTTCCTGCTGCCAATACCCCCTGCCACTGACTGACAAGCCCGCCCACGTTCAGCGGGGCCGACGGGCCTTCCCAGGAGAGAACGCCCGGATTGCACCACAACTGTCTGTCATCCCCTTCCTGACGCGTGTGCACACCTCTCTGTGTGTGCCTGCAAGTGTGCAGGAGAGGAAAAAAAAAAACACCCTCCATTTCAACAGCACAATCATTTAGATCCTCTTCCTCTCCGCTAATACGCTAGAGGTTGCAGGAAATGGGAACGAGAGAGAGAGAGACAGAGAAAGAGAGACAGAGAGAAAACGAGAGAGAGAAAAAGAAAGAAAAAAGAGAGAGACACAGAGAAAGAGAGACAGAGAGAGGGGGGCATTTTTAATTAATGTCAACACATCGCAGGGGAAAGGCTTCAGCTGCAAAGCAGGGGGGGGAAGGAGAGAAACTCTGCCCCCCCCACCATCAAGGCAGACACCTTGGCAATTTCCCTTCCATTCTCACTTTGACACATGGGGAGGGGGGGCGTGAGGCAGGACCCCCATTCTGCAAACCCTCAGCTGCTGAGATGCTGCGGAGAGGACGCACTGAAAAACTGACCAGGCAGCAAAACCCCAATTTGTGTGTGTGTGTGTGTGTGTGTGTGAGATTTCCATGTGTGTGTGAGATTTC
The DNA here is from genome assembly GCA_023970755.1 of Azemiops feae. Classification (NCBI taxonomy): domain Eukaryota; kingdom Metazoa; phylum Chordata; class Lepidosauria; order Squamata; family Viperidae; genus Azemiops; species Azemiops feae. Next base: position 674,136 of record JALGBA010000710.1, on the reverse strand, counting down.
CACACTTGCATATTCTGCTCAGTTGGACACCTTCCACTCCTAGGTGTGCACCCCACAGATGCAGCAGCAGAAGAGAGGAGAGAAGTCGATGGCGGAAGATAGGAAACTTTGCACATGGGCAGGAAATGCTCTGTGGCTTAAAGCATGAAACAGCCGAATCATCCAGATGTTTCACAGCCTCACAGACCTGGTTACGGTCCAACGCTTCTGGCAATTCAACCCTTCACTTACGGCCACAGCGGAGCTCCAAATTTATGTCGTCAAGTGAAACATTTGATAAGTGAATTTTGCACCGTTGTTTCGCGACCTTTCTTGCTGCGTTAATCCTGGCAGTTGTTAAACGAGTCACACGGTCGTTAAGGGAAACCTGGCTTCCCAACGACTTTGCTCGCCGGAAGGTCGCAAAAGGGGATCGCGTGGATCCGGGTCGCTGCGACCGTCGTAAAGGTGAGTCAGTTGTCAAGCACCCGAATGTAAATCGCGTGACCCTGGAGATACTACAACCGGTCGTAAAAACGGTGAAAAACGGTCCGAAGTCCCTTTTTTCAGGGCCGTTGTAAATTCAAATGGTGACTAAACGAAAGCGTTGAAAGTCAAGGACCTGCTTTTTAGGGACCCCAATCCAATCAGGCCGGGTTGAGTGACTCAAATTGATCCGAATGCGCAAAAACAAATGGGATTGATTTCTCTCGATTGATTCGAGAGCGGAATCCGGTTGAATTCACCTACTTCCAGCAAAAATGTTCGATTTTTAAAATAAAATAAAAAAGAGAGAGATTGAGTGCAATAAGGATGTTGCTGCAGATGGAAAGAAGGGATTAAAATTAGGGGGGGGGGAATCTTTATGGGCCACTATTTAGGGAACGCAGATAAGGTTGTGTGTCCAGCCACAGTTCCTGAAGGAGATGGGATGTAGAGCTTCTCTGCTCCAAGGCAGTGTATCCCAGTATTATTAGATGCACACAGGAAAAGGTTTAGGGCTTCAGAAACACCAACCAGCCCCCAAATTTGAGAATTTCACCCCATTTGCTTCTCCGTTTCCTCCGCAGAAGTAGCAGTGATCAGGCCCGTGGGCGGAGCCTTTGTAGATTATTCTGTGACATCACAGCAGCTCGACCAATGGCTGAATAGAGAAGATAAACTGGCAAGCAAGAAGTCAAATGGCTGCATTCGGACAATGCACTAAGCTTCGATAATCTGGGTTAATTGGTGGCTAAGAGCTTGATTCTGTGCAAAGCCAGAAAATGTGTTATTTTAGTAGCCAGCTTCAGCATACTAGGCGAAAAGGGGTTCAGACCCCCCAAAAGGGAGTCATCTTAACTAGAGAAGAATTCCCCAAATCTTTTTTTCCCGCTTAAACTGCAAAGCCAGCTAAGGTGAGGCGACGCGAGTTACCCAGGTTGCGTCGCCTTTGTTTTTATCTTGGTATTAATTTATAGTTCTGTGTGTTTTATTTGCGAAGCCTCGCTCCCCAAGAAGCCGGGAGGCGTAAACATTTAATCAACCAATCGATAAAAATAAAATAATTAAGCTGGCGGGGACGAGGGGGACAGGCAAGTTGATTGATCACAACTCCAATTGGGAAGTTGAGGAAGGGGAGGGGGGGTGGATGAACGGCGTTCGTTGGGGGGGGGGAAAGGAGGGGGGAAACGCCGTGGCATTGATCCCAAAGCGATAGATGGCCGGGTTTCATGGAAGCCTGATTAAAGCTCAGCTTCTCCGCAAGATAGATTAAACCGCTATCACCTTGATTAATTTTTCAGAGGATGCAGCCGGAGCCTGGAGCGTGTGTCTATCTGTCTGTCTGTGTGTGTATGTGTGTGCGCACACACGGAAAGGAGGAGGAGTGGGGAAAAAAGGAGAATTAGGAAAGAAAATATCCAAGAATTGCCCTCTGGGGAAAAAAAAAAAAAGCAGCAAATCAAAATTGTAGAAACAGCCTTTGAAAGAGCTTAAGTCCTCCTTGCATAAACTGGCTTTACCAGCATGCTGGGAGGGACCCCTGACAGCTGCCTAATTACAAGTGGAAAGAGGAGTAGTTTGAAAAGGGGGGGGGGTGTTTCAGGCCCCCTACTCATTTGGAGAAGCCCTTTAAAGTGTGTGTGTGTGTGGGGGGTCTTTAAGCTCCTTTGGGGAGCTATTCAAAGCGCTGGGGAGAAGGGGGTGGCTTTGCAAACCGTTCAAATTGCATTTAAACAGTAGAAACGAAGCGAAAACGAAGCCGATTTCTGGAATTTCCGATACGATTTTATCAATAAGGGCTCTGTCGCTAGGCTAGTTCCACACACACACACACACCCCAATTTAGGGAGATTATAAGAGACAGCTCTTGCTTGCTTTCCAAGTCGATCCTTTGGCGTTTTTCTCAGTGTCTCTCTAGCAATCAAAGTGGAATTGCAGCTTGACTCGCTGACGAGAGCGTTCTCCGTGCGCGAGGCTCAAATTTCCCTCCCGGGATCTGCCCCATAAAATGGAAGGTGGAGGCAATGGAGGAACAGGAAGCTTTGCTTGAGGTAGCCAAGGCCACGAAGAGTTCTGTGGCACCTGGAAGTCCACACACACATTGGCAGTGCCCTCGTTACACAAGTAGCCGCCCTGTGACCCGACTTGAATTTCCAACCGTTTTTATGACGCTTGCAAGGCAAACCACGTAGCCGTTTAACGACTCACATGGTCGTCAAACGAATCCAGCACGCCCAATGGATGTTTTTCTGCTGTAAATCTGAACCGTTTGCCAAACACTCGAAACGTGACTAGGCAGGGGGGAAGGTAATGTTTTACGACGGTGGGAAGTGCTTTACGGTCTTTCTGAGGCTGTCCTAACTTGGAACGGTCGTTAAGCGAGGACTACCTGTAACTTTGCCGATTGGGATGGAGGGCCTAAGAGGCGGGAAGGGGAGGAGAAAACAAGCAGAAGGGTTCAAGGCACAACGTTTTAGCAAACCTTAAAGAGGAAGAGGGAAGGATGACTTGTTTGGAAAATACTCCCAAACATTTGTTAACTGATAATAAATTTGGATAAAGGGTGGAAATTAGGCCAAACGGAGGCCCGGCATCTCAACTGCTGTGGGTCGACCCGATTAAAGTTCAGAATAATTTTGAAAATAAATCTAAACGAGGTTCTCAAAGACAGGAGCCCGGAAATCCTTCCTTCCTTCCTTCAAAAAAAAAAAAAGCAGACACAAGTCCCCCCACCCCAGCAGAAATCGCAAGAGGTTTTTCTGTTCTCACCTTTGGGGGATTCGCTTCGAGATTTTTTGCTCTCCAAAAGACAGTCGCCGTTGCTGCCGGACACACAGACTTTCCTTTTGCCTAGAACTTCATCTAGAAAGAGGATGAAACAGAAAGAGAGAGAGGAGAGGGAGAGAAGAGAGAGGGAAGGGGAGCGAAGGAAAGGGAAGGAAGCAAGGAAAAAGAAAGGGGAGGGAAGGGAGGGGAAGGAAGAGGAAGGGAGGGAAGAAAAGAGAGAGGGAAGGGAAAGGAGAGGGAAGGAAGGAAGGAAGGAAGGAAGGAAGGAAGGAAGGAAGGAAGGAAGGAAGGAAGGAAGGAAGGAAGGAAGGAAGGAAGGAAGGAAGGAAGGGAGAGGGAAGGGAAAGGGAGGGGAAGAAAGCAAGGAAAAGGAAGAGAAGGAGGGAGGGAGGAAGAGAGGGAAGGGAAAGGGAGGGGGAGGGAGGGAGGGAGGAAGGAAGGGTGTGAGAGAGGGAAGGGAAAGGAAGGAGAGGAGAGGAGAGGAGAGGAGAGGAGAGGAGAGGAGAGGAGAAGAGAAGAGAAGAGAAGAGAAGAGAAGAGAAGAGAAGAGAAGAGAAGAGAAGAGAAGAGAAGAGAAGAGAAGAGAAGAGAAGAGAAGAGAAAAAAAATTCAGCTGGAAATTCACAATTATGCACATTGTCCCCCACCGTCCCCCTCCATCACAATCTGTGAGCCTTTTCAGGCTTGTAAACACACACACTCACATACACAGACAAATACAGACCACAATCCAGCTGAGGAAAGCGCGGAGGGGGGGGCCTTGTTGCTGTGAGCACTCGCCTCGGTTTCTCCAGCCCCCACACCAGCCCCCCTCCCGCGCGCTGATCGATGCCAGGGGCTCCCAGCCATAAATTTGCAAAAATCTACTTTATTTCCTTACTTAACTGCATCATTTGATCGGCTCCCTTGCGTTTCCCAGAGGCTTCCTGTGCCCTGATGTAAAACAGCCGGGGTCTGGGTGTGTGTGTGTGTGGGGGGGAAGCCTGGAATGGGTGGGGGGAGAGGGTGGGATAAGGGGAGTAAGAAAGGGGAATCTCCTCCCCCACTCTAACGGTGTTCAATCCCCCACCTTTGGTGTGTGTGGGGGGGTGTCTCAAACCCCTCCAAATCTACACATTGCCCTGTCCTGCCAGCCAGTGCAAAATATATAATATATAATTACACAATCACAGCAACCCCTCGCTCCCTCCCCACCTCCCCCATCCCCTTCCCCTTCTTCTCCCACGCACATAAAAAAAAATCAATATTCTTCCATAATAATGCCGGGGTGGGAATTGAAAGCACGTCGAATAAGAACAGGCGGAAAGAGTTCGCCCTTGTAGGCATCTAAGCCTCTTCTCATCCAGAGACTCTCCCCCCCCCTCCTCTTCCCTCCCCCCAGCAAAAGCTTGTGCAAAACTAGCAGTAGGCGTGCAAACTTGGGTCCCTCTGAATTCTGCCAAGGTTCTAGTCCTCAAGGTTCCCATAATGAGAGACACCCGTGGGATAAATGAGCTTGTGGGTTTTTAAGAGCCGCGTTAGACGCTGGAGACATTTCCTTGCCTCACCAACACAACTGCAAGGAAACTGTGTGCAACCGAGAGAGAATTTTTAAAAGATGCAAATTAGGTTAATTAAAAAAAAAAAAAATTCCCCCATCTGCCTCGCTTAATCAGCGTGCAAAGTTAGAGGTTATGGAATTTAAGTGGGCCTGGCGTGGGCTTTATTTATTTTAATTCGGCGTAGATTTCGGGATGGGGTTTTAAATAGAAAACCGCCGCCTGGTTTGCCTACCATCAGCGGCGCCCTCGGTGTTTCAATTTGGGGGGGGGCGGCTTTGGCTCCAAAGACAACTGCACCCAGAACAGAGGGAAAAGAGCCCCTTGCCCTGACTGCCGAGGAGGATGGGCGCTGTAGTCCGAGGCACTGAAAGATCAGAGACCGTCAATGAAAGAAGCAGTGGGATTCGGCCGTTTATTTCTGGCTCCTAGCCAAAAAAACGCCTACTGGGTGCAGTGGATCCATTTAACAACGTGGTCCTCACTTCACGGCAAAAAAAAAAAAAGGTCCTAAAATTTGCAGGCACGCTCACCTGGTGATCCAATTAACAACTGGCACTGACTGATGGTTGCAATTCCAGTCTCAAGTTGAAGACTATGTGTATCATAGGAGAACAAAACCATCAGGAAAAGAGTCAGCCGTCCATCCGCATTTAAAAGACGAAAGGGTCACTTTTTGGAAGACAGCAAAGTCCGCATTTTGGACAGAGAGGACCGCTGGTTTGAAAGAGGGGTCAAAGAGGCCATCTATCTCCAAATTGAACAGCCCTCCCTCAACAGAAGGGGAGGGATATAACATCCTCTATCTCCAGTCTACAACACGGTCCTTTCAGCTCCACAGCCATTTGCACCACTCAGGTGACCCTGAGGACACAGGTAAACCTCCAGGTGGCCTCAACGACTCTCCAAAAGAAGGCAGATGACCAGCTGTCTGCAAGGAGTATAAATCCTTCCCTTCCCCACCATCCGGTCAGAGCCAAAGAAGCTTCTTGGAGGAGAAGCGAAACGTCTTCAGAAGAAAAAACAAGAAAGTCCAGTTTGGCTTCTGAAAAAGCATCTTTGGGAAGACTACCTGTATCGTGGATGCTCACCTGTCCTAAGCATGCTTAGGAGGACGGTGTGCAGAGCAGACTTTTCTTTAATGACAAAACACCAGCCACAAAGCAGTGTTACCAAGTCACCATTTGTAGAGGGGTTGAACGATAGGGCCCCCAGTTCAAATCACTCCCGAGTAGGATTCGCATTGTCTCCTTGACTCGACTCAACGTCTTGCTTCACACCCACATTAAAACAGGCTGAGCTCATGAGATATTAACCAGGTGGGGTGATGTGTCTGGTCCAAAAGCTAAACAAAATAATTCTGTTTCCTCTAAGGCTAAGGCCCAAAGTTTAGTTTACCCTATAGTCTACCAGGTGACCCATCCAGTTTATCTGGATGGCAATGATAGTGGGTTAATTTTTTTTACTGATCGTTTTTAATCCTGGCGTGGGAATTTTAATATCTTGGGTTTTGCTTTTTGAATTCACGGTGCCCACTCAAGACTCTTACTTCAACTGGAGCAGGCGATAAACATTGGCAAATAAACCGACGTGAACAGAGGTGATCAACCAGGGTGCGGATTCAGTAATTAGGATGAATGAGTATGAATAAACCATTGCAAAAGCAGATTTTTCTGTGCAATGCTCTATCAGTGTTTCCCCCCCCCAAAAAAAAACCCCTATGGTCTGAAAGAAGTCTTAGTTATGTTTGGCAAACCAGGAGTACAAATCTTAATTATCTCCAGGACTGCTAATATAAGCCTGGATCCACAAAGCTGCACGTTTGATTCCTGATGGGTTAGTTTTGTTTTGTTTTTTCCTTGTGAGCTGCCAAGAGTCGGGCAGCGTACAAACCTAATAAATAAAAAGAAAACAGCAAATAAAAAGAAAAGCCAAGCTAATAACGACAGAGAAGAGGCCCACAGTCGTTGAATCTGGGCTCTGAGGATCAAAGATTCCGAAAATAAACACTCTTGTGTCTTTTGGAGCAAAAATTCATATAAGACCCGTCTTATTTTCAGGGAAATACGGTATGACCCTTTTATGACTCGTGGACTTCAATTCCCAGAATTCCTCAGCCAGGCTGAGGAATTCTGGGAGTTGAAGTCCACGAGTCATCAAGGGACCGTCGTTCCCCCACCCCTGAACTACACCGTTCATAAAAACCTGGCAAACGTCTACGAAAAGGAAACGACGCTGGCTCCCCACGATGCCAGCTCTCCAGATGTTCCCCCATCTTCGCCCTCTTTATCCCCTCTGTGGGTCAGAGTGCGAATCCTACGCCAGGCATGGCCGGGACAAAGCCGTCACGTCATTGTCTCGCACCGTGCTGCCAAGAGACGGCAGCTTTGCCCGCGGATGCCCAGAAGTGGCACCCTCGGTGCCCCTGCAATCACGGGGCTGCACCCCCCCCCCAGCCCACCTCGGCCTTTGACAGCCAGACTTAATTCCTCTTTTTTATCCCCTTAATCTGTCATCTTTATCAGGCAGGGGAAGTGCCAAGTGGCGTGCTGGTAGCCCCAGTCCCGATCAATCTCCACATTACGGCTGACAGAATGGTGCTAATAACTTATTGATCGCCTGTTCGCCAAGCCCTGCCGGGGCCGAAGAGACTGCCATTGATTGGCTGAGGGGGGGGGGAAGAGCTGCTCAGCTCCGCGTGGAGAGGGAAGGCTTCAAATAGCGTCCTTCCCCCCGGGAGCAACGGGGAGAGGGGAGAGGGCGCATCGGAGAAGAAAACAGCACGACAAATGACTGTGGAGGGAGGGCGACAACGGGGAGGAAAGAGAGAGGATTTGGAGGGGGGGAAAAAAGCATAAATGCAATGAATGCGTGGGAAAAGCAGATCTTTGAGGAGGAGATGGAAAAGTCACCACAAGGTGACCTTCTCCTTCCTTTTTTTTGAGGAGGGGGAGGAGAAAAATCTTGCAATTGTTGGGTTTTTTTTTCCCCTTAGAGATTTGTGTTGAAATGGTCTCCCGCTTGAGATCCAAGGGGGGTCTCTAACCTTTTAGCCTTCCGGAAGGATGTGAAGATCTGGCTGTTCCCCGCCAAGCATTGAGCTACAATTGGGGGTTAAGCTGGGAGGCTGTTTAGTCTGGGGGGCTGAGTAGGTGGGAAGGGCTAACGGTGTTTTTATCTCTCCTTTGATTGACAGCTGCAAGCTGTCTAGAATCACGGAATTTGATGGATGGTCATAGGCGGCCTGTAAATGGCTGGGTAAACAGATACAGGAAGAGAGGGAGGGAGGGAGGAACAGGCGGATGGATGGAGGGAGGGACAGATAGAACGGGCGGAGGGAGGGAGGGAGGGATGGAGGGATGGAGAGAGGGATGGAGGGATGAACAGGCGGATGGATGGATGGAGGGACAGACGGATGGAGGGAGGGAGGGACGGACAGATGGACGGACAGGATGGAGGGATGGACAAACAGGCAGACAGACGGAGGGAGGGAGAGATGGACGAAGAGAGGGAGGGAGGGAGGGATGAACGGGCGGACAAAGGGAGGGACAGAGGGAGGGAAGGATGGAGAGATGGACAAACAGGCGGACAGAGAGGTTCACGTGTTTGGAAGCCCCCCCCCCCCCCGATCAAGAGATTTCCAGCAAGTCCCTTCCCAGTTAACTCGGTTCCTCCTTTGCAATCACAGATCGTCCTCCACTTACAACCATTCATTTAGCAGCTGCTCAAAGTTACAACTGCAATGAACCGCTTAACGACCACAGCACAAAAAAAGCCGTAAAATGGGGCGCGATTCACTTCACCACCGCCTTGCTTAGGATGGAGCGGAAATCCTGGCCTGCCATTGTGGTCGTAAGTAGAGGACGACCCGTACCTTCCGGGGGGGGGGGGGAGAGAATGTCTTATTTTTTTTTCCTCCAAAAACTATTTAACTAAATTATTCTGCTGTTAAAATAACTCAGCTCTTCTGCTGGTTCAGAAAACTTTTTTTAAAAAATCCAAATCAAAAGGGAAGCACTTTCAGCCTTCGTTTCTTGGGGTCTTCTCTGCCTGATGGGTCACCCTAGAAAGGGGGAAAACGTGAAATAAAAGAAGCACTCTGGAAACAAGAGGGAAACAGAAGAATATGGGGGGGGGGTCAAGAGCCAGACGGGCGGGCGAAGGGAGGCAGGCTGCCCAGGGGTCGCCATACCCCGTTCCTAATTAGTTGGGCATTTTCTGACCCCCAATAGAGGACGGTCAATTAGTTCCCCAATGAGAGGAGTAGCCCAGCATGATGGGAGCAAGACGCTGCCCTGGCAGACCCAATTATTGGGGAACCAGCAGGGACCCCAGTTAATTTATAAGCTGCAGCTGCATCACACGATTTAACTCCTGCACCCCGGCTGCCCTCGAGTTGCCTCTTTGCAAAGCCCCACAAACACACATGCCCTCCCAAAAAAATGGGGAATGGAACTGAAAAGGGAAGGGGGGGGAGAGGGAAATTTGTGAGGTTTGGGTACCCCTCAAACCGTCCTCTTTTAATCCTCCAGGCAGAGCAAAATCTAAATCAGCACCCAGAGGAAGATCCGGCACTCCAAACACACAAATCTATAACGCATCGATCCCTTTACATTTGCACAAGGCCTAGAACAGGGGAAGACAATATTTGGGCTGACACAGGCGTTGCACGTTCCGGCCTTTTTAAAAAAAATAAATAAAAAGGAAGAATTTAGCTTTCAAAGGCCAATGTGAGCAGATGTCCATCAAGAGAGAGCAAAGTATGCCCTTGGGGGATTTTCGACGGTTGTACAAAATGAAGCAGAAGAGCGAAGACTCAGGGGAACCTGGCCTAACTAATATGCTTTTTTTTGCTTTTTTTTAAATAGGAAAAGGAAATTGCAAGGTTGAATTTCCAGGGTTTGGGTTTGAAATCTCGGTGATGGAAAAGGCTCTTGAGAACTGCAGAAAGGAAATAAAAGATGCATCTTTAAAAAAAAGACCCAACTTAGAACATAAGAGTAACGGGGTTGGAAGGGACCTTGGAGGTCCTCTAGTCTGACCCCTGCTCCAGCAGGAAAACCTATACAGAAAGTCCTCGACTTACAACGGTTCATTTAGTGACTGTTCAAAATTACACAGGCACTGAAAAAGTGACTTGTGGCCATTTTTCACACTTACGACCGTTTGCAGCATCCCCGGGGTCACGTGATCAAAATTCAGACACTTAGCAACTGACTCATATTTATGACGGTTGCAGCGTCCCGAGGGTCATGTGATCCCCTTTTTTTTGACCTTCCAACAAGCAAAGTCAATGGGGAAGCCAGATTCACTTAACAACCGTGTTACCAATTCCCCAACTGAGTAACTGTGGCGAGAAAGGTAGTAAAATGGGGCACTTAACTGTCTCGCTTAACGACATAAATTTTGGGGTCAACGGTGGTCGTAAGGGGAGGACTACCTGTAGCATTTGGACAAGTGGCTGTCCAATCTCTTCTTGAAAAGCTCCAATTGATTGGGCACTGACAACTTCCAGAAGGAAATTTGGACTTAAATGCACCTATAAACATCCTCTTGAGGAAGCTAAAATCCAGAAAGCACAGTTTGACTGACGGAGATTCCTATTTTTATTATATCTAGCCAAGCCCCATAATAAGTGCTCACCCAAATTTATGGGTAAAAGTTTTTTTCCAGACAGCACTGAAAGAAGAGACTGGACAGCGACTTGTCTGGAATGGGATAGATAGGGTCTCTTGCTTGAGCAGGGGGTTGGACTAGAAGACCTCCAAGGCCCCTTCCAACTCTGTTATTTGTCAACAGGTTGACAAAAAAAAAGTCACAAATTGTAGTCAGGTGACCGGGAGGGGGAGATTATTTTATGGTAGCTGGAAATATTTTACAGGCCATAAAATCACCCTTTCCCAGGTTGATGTAACTCTGAATGGTCATTAAAGGAGGACCCATCGCAAGTCGAGGACTAACTGTAAAGTTAGCAATTTTGTAGTGGATGGAACAGAAAGATCCACGTTAGCAACTTTAGAAGGGGTGCTCAATTCTGAGGTTTCCTTCCCTGTACCCCCAAGTCACTGCCAGTAGCTTGCTTTCCGAGTGAATTTAGCTAACCGGATAGAAAAAATGGGATTTGTTGACCCAGACGCGCGAAAGCCTCTCAGGTGCCACCCTGGCGTTCATCCCTTTGTGTGCTGCTCTCAATTAAGATTAGCCACAGCCTTATCCCTGCCTGCCAAGACTATTGCCTTAGATCCCGTCATCTTACAGGGAATTTTTATGACAAGAAGCCACAGAGGCAGATAGGTTAAGAAAAAAATAAAACCCGTTCTACTTGGTACACCTGGAATGGCATGGAAAGAAAACCCCCGCAAATCCTGCAATTAATGGGGAATTAAATCATAAAAATGTGAACTTTTTTATTTTCAGATGGAATTCTTCTATTACATCTCTCTAGATTCCGGCTGCTATCATTACGCTTCCCTCCTCCTTCTCCTCTGCCCAGAGACCCATAATTCTGTTCCACCTGGCCATTTGAACAACTCTGCAAATTAGACCCAGAGGCTGGTAGGGGTTTTTTGTGTGTGTTTGTTTTTTGAGGGGGAAAAGATCTCCCCTCATTTCCCTACACTTCTCTTTCATACATTGCCAATTTCAGATCAATTATTGGAGGGGGGGATGCATGATGGATTCCTTTCTTTTACTCCAGAGTAGAGGTAGGAAGGCTTGAAGGAGCGAACCAACATCTGGATGTGTGTCGGTTCTGCTTGCGGAAGCAGAAGCCAGCCGGACGAGCTAAAATATTGAATCGCTGGACTGGAAGGACAGAGTGGATAATTTAATTTAGCCTCCCTCCTCTCCCCCGAGCGGATTTTTATGACTCCGTCAATGGCTGCAGCGGCTTTAACTCTATACATCCCTCCTCTCCAGAAATTGCAGTCTTTGAAACGAACAGTTCTGCAACCAAAGAGAGATGGTTGCCTACAAGAGGGCCGAAATTAGGCTGCGAGAATCCCACGAACCACCAGAGGGCAGCCGAGAGTTGGCATTTCCTGCATATATATATCTCTCTCTCCTGCCCTCTAATGGTGAAGCAGGTTTTCGCAACGCTAGAGAAAAAAATCACTTCCTGCTAGATGAGGGGGGGTGGTCTTAACCGCACGCTGCCTTACTCCATGATTAAGAGATGCCGGTAATACCTCCGGGTCCCTGGTGGGCCAGGCTGAGTGAGAAACAGCTAAGTGTTGCATCAGAGATCTTAAGAACACCTCAATCATTGACAGCAGCTACGAGAGAGCAAAATCGATGGAGCAATTAGATTTTATCAGCATCGTCTCTCTCTCTCCCTCCCTCCCTCCAGCCCCCTCCTCTCTTCTATGTGCTCAGGAGGCCACATTACAGTTGGGGAGGGGGTGCATTCTGGCCTCATAGACTGTTTTCCGTTTGCAGGCTGGGGTTTTTTTGGGGTGGGGTGGGGTTAAACGATGCCAAAAGCCATCGGAGTCCTTGGCAAGCTGGATTGCTTGTGCAATTAGCAGGAGGCAATTTTTTTAAAACCCCACAACGCAGCGCAAAGCTAACCCAGGACTGTGGCTAGGAGGCAGTTTGGCTTGATTCCTGAAAAATAAAGACGCGCCATTATCACTTGAGATGAGTGCTTCAGATGCTGATGTCCCGTCCCCATCGCCAGGGTTTCCCCCTTTTTAAAGTGATGGGTCCCTTTTAGCCCCCCCCCCCCGCCCAAACCCAGAAGAATTTCAGGAGGGGGGGAAAGGAAGAGACAGGAAGGGGCAGGATTCTCAATGTATTTGTTTTTTTTTAAAACCAGGTGGGTAAAAATTTCAGCAGCAAATGGACAGGACAGAGGCTGCAAACCTCGAAGGGGGTGTCTCCACCTTCTGGATGAAACCCCCGGTCCCTCTGCCGGACCCTCCAAAAACTAAAATAGTAGAGGACGTGCATCTATATATACATTTCAGGGTTTGGTGAAGTTTGCCACGGGCACCCAAGAAAGCAAAAACAGACTTTTGATCCAGCCTTGAGCATTTGGCAGGATGTGGCTGGGTCAAAATCTGTTTTATTTACACGATTTGGGAGGGGTGTGGAAAAGGGGGGGGGAAGAGAAGGTCTTCCTTTCTAGATCAGGCCTGTCTTTCAAAGTTTCCAATTCCTTCTCAACCGGCCAAGCCAATCGCTCCCTCGTTCCTTCCTACCGGGAGCTGGGGAAAAAATATAAAACTCCAATGTTTTCAAAACAACAACTGGGATAAACACATCCTAAACAGACCAGTTTCTGGATGTTATCTCCGGCTCTCTGCGTGACCCGTAGGTTGTCCAGCTTCGGGGGGAAGCGGCTGGCCTTGCCGTAGAGCTGAGAAGCGAAAGGTTGAAGGGCACCTTCGGCTTGTCTGCCCACCCCGTCCCATTTCTCCAGTGGGAGAAAAAAGCGCAACCTTTCCTTCTTCCCCCCCCCCCGGTTCGCCCCCTAATTCCGCGGCGAGACAAGCTGCACTCTGTTGAAGCTCTGAAAAGGTCAGAACACAGCAGAAGGTGCAAATGAGGGGAGGGGGAGGGAGGAGGGAGGGAGGGAGCCGGTGGAGCCGTCCGCACGATCCGCTTTTGATTAATGAAATTACACGTCCCCACCAAGCCCCCTCGTTCTGCACCGCTGCCTGCCAAACTCCCCCGGAGGCTGTTCGGCTGGCTTCACGGCAGACGCTCAAAACACACACACAGGTGGCCGTACCCTGGAGCGGATTTCAACAGCCACATCCCCCTCCCACCCATGCAGTTCATTCTCTCTCTCTCTCTCCCACACACACACACGCACTATCACAAACACACACACACACACAGAGAGCAGACCCCCTCCGTGTTCCTGTGTGTGTGCCACTTACCTGCTGCTCCCAAGCCAATCTCGACGTTGCTTCTTTTGAACTCGCAGCGGTTCTGCGTCTCGGGCATGCCGAGCTGCCGGCTCTGGTGAAGGTTGGAGAGGAAAGAGGTGAGATCACTGTTTTGGCTGTGAAGAAGAGAGAGGAGAAAAAACGGCTCACATCAGCATCTAGCGCTTCTCCGGGAGGGGGTTCCCTCCCCCTTAACGTTCTCCGCTGCACCCCTCCAGGATTAACTCAGCATTGTAATCTGCAAGTTTCCTTCCCCGTCTGCTTTTTGGACGTCCTTCCTTTGGCACGGCCTGTTTTTAATTTCATCGCACAAACCGAACCGTGCATTTAAAAAAAAAAAAAAAAACGAGCAGGGGATTTGCTTCTAGCTGCAGTGTGGATTGGAGACTGGGAGATCTTATTTTTTTTTGCTTTCCGGCCATGTTTTAGGAAATGGGAATTGTGCAAAAGGCTCTTTTCTTCCAGCACTTTGGTCAAAGAAAATCCACTTGCTGCAAACGAGAGATTGATTTAGAGAAGGCCGAGGAATTGTAGGCTGAGGATCTGGGGGGAAGGGCCCCCTTTCCAAAAGATGAAATCAATAACCCAATTCTCAGAGAGAAACGCACAGAAAAGTGAGGAGGAAAAAGACATAAGAGCTACTTTTCCCAAACTGCTTCCCATCCCTCATATTTTTCCCACAGAACCTCCCCCCCCCCCCCCCGTGCTGCTTGAGGATGATGGGAACCAAAGTCTTAATTGTTTAACCACTTCTGGACGAACAGAAGAATTCACAGGACCAAAAAAACAACAACAAAACTGATTCATTTGGAGAGGTAGGGAAACACTGCTGCAGGCCTTATTTATTTATTTATTAAACCGATTTGCCACCCAACTCTCAAAAAAGACTATGGGCAGCTCGCAAGTAAAATAAAAATATTTTTAAAGAACCCTGCGTTTTTTTAACTCTCCGCAGAGGAAGTTTACCCAAACTGTTTTTTCAAAGAGCAAAAGAGGTACTTGCAAAGCGCAGCCGTAGTTAATAATTTGTCCCTGGAATTTGCACAGGTCTTTTTTTTTTGCATTTTCAAAAAACTCGCACAAGATTCGGTTGTTTAAAGCGAGCCGGCAAATTTTAAAAAAAATGAAAAAAAAATGAAGTGCTTGTACAAATATTCCAACATGCACAAGAGGAGAAATTCACAGAGATGGTCAGAGCTTAAAAATCACATCACACTTCCCCGTGCTGTCCATCAAATGGCAATTCCATGCTCCTGAATACACAACACTTATTAGGATGTCGATTCATCATTTCAGAATAAAGTAGCGTTTGCTAAAGACCATCTACGAACAAAAGACGATCTTCCAGGAGAAAGGAAAACAAAAAAAGAAGAAAAAAAACAGGAAGGCAAGCCATTCCAAAGAGGCATGCTTAGGGTTCCACCTTTGCACCCCATAAGATAAATTTGCCAATCCTAGTGAGAGAGAAAAAATAAAAATCAAAGTTACAAAGCTTGCCAAATCTGAATTAGGATCGGCCCAAATCTGTAGCCTGCTAAGTTTTCCAGAACCCCTTCAGCAGACAGAAGACGGGAAAGAGGCAAGGATTTGTAAATTGCAAATTCTCTGCGCCCCAAGATCCAACCCACAGCCGTCTTACTCACTTGATCAGAGTGAGATGAAAAAGGATAAGACTGTCTGGAATAGCAGCTTTTGGAAATACTTTCCAAATACAAGTCCTCCTTTCTAAACAGCACGCACACACACACACACACACCTCCAACACAACACACCCACAAGCACACTGCGTCCTGACCGCAGTTTAAGAGAAAAGTCAAATCTCCCGGGCAGCACCCCGCATAATCGGTCGTCTGCTTGGATGTGAACGTGGCCATCTCAACGCCCAGCCGGGAAAATGTTACCCCCCAAAGCCCAACGCACCTCACGAAGTCATCTGCGGATTCCCACAGGTATATTCCCTCTTTTAGCCTGCTTCCCCGTTCCCCACCTCACCACCCCTTTTTCCAAATCAAAGACTAGATTGGAGGGTTATTACGTCCAGACTAATTCTCAGGTGAGCAGGCAGCTCGGTTTATGGATTGATCCTCCTCCCAGAAGGCCACTAATTCTAAAGCTTAGCGTAGCCTAGAAGCACCTTGGAGGTGCATTAGGCAAAAATGTCTGCAAAGGAGTTTACAGGATTAATTTGAGGCGATTATCGTTTTTCTGCTCATCACGCCAATCAATAGCCCTGCATGCCGGGGACGCAGGACAGCTAAAAGCTGCCATCGACTTAATAGGCAAAGGAGGAGGGTGGGGATACGTCTTCGTGCATGTGCTAGCCAGTTTAACTCCCATCCTGGTTGAAAATGCTCATGTGCATTAAAGAAGAAGGGGGTCAAGCTATTCCCCAAAGCCCCTGAAGGCAGGACAAGAAGCAAGGGATGGAGACTAATCAAGGAGAGAAGCAACCTGGAACTAAGGAGAAACTTCCTGACAGTGAGGACAATTAATCAGTGGAACAGCTTGCCAGGAAACCTTACACCATTTCAGACAAATGGCTGTCCAGTCTCTTCTTAAAAACCTCCAGTGTTGGCGCATTCACCGCTTCTGGAGGCAGGTTGTTCCTTGACTTACAAACAGTTGCTTAAGGATTGGTTCAAGTAACAACGCCTCCCCCCCACCCAAAGGATACTTATGACCTGTTTTCAAAGTTTCAACTTCTGCAAATTCCGCATTCCTCACACTTATGGCCGTTGGCAGCATCCCACAACCATGTGAACGTGATTTTTGACTTTTTTTGGGGGGCCAGTTTCTGACATTTACTTCCGGTTTCCATCCTCACCACCCTTTGGGGAAAAAAGGATTGCGGCCTATCCCTTAATAACCATTCTAAAACCAGTTGTAACTTTTGAGTCAGATCACAGGGTGCCTTGACTTACGACCGTTAACGACTTGCGATCAAAATCCCAGGCTCGGTGGTGGTCGTAAGCCGAGGACCACCTGCAAGGAATGGTTTCTAATTCGCACTAAGTCTGCAACAGGTTAAGAAGATGGAATTGTGTTCCTGCAAAGCGCCCTTCTTAAAGCTATGGATTCTCCCTCCTTGCTCATTTCGACCCTGTGCCCAATTTTTACAAGGGTTTTTTTGGCGAAATTTTTACAAGTTTTCTTTAAAGATATGTCCTGCAAACTTTCTCGTTCCTATAAATCTACCAAGACTCCTTTTGTGCAAGGCTGATGCTGTTTGGGCTACATCAAGACTCTTGTAAACCACCAGATGTTTGGGTTACAGTTTCCAGATGTGTGGGGGGGGTGTTTTTTTTTTGGCTTGTAGGAATCCGGTTCCAAACCGCCCCAAAGCACTGAACCGATTAAATTCAGTGGAAGATTTTTCACCAGTTAAAATCACTGCTGTTTTTTTTTTTTTTTCATTTTTTATGTAAAAACTCAGAAGCGTAGAAAAATGAAATCTCCTGCACGTCACGCACACACAAAACCACTAAAAATAAGAGCACATGTATGCTACAGGATGCGTGCAAGAAAAGGTAAAAGCTTCAAAATTATAAATTACATGCAAAATCGCAGGTGCTTATTTATTTATATGTCATTTAAATTTACGTGACTGTCTTCCTTGCTTAAAGCTAGGAAGGCGTTCGAGGCTTACCAGCACAAAAACAAGGAAAATACATAGAGAATATAAACAATAAAAGACACCTAGTCAAACAATAAGCTCCTTGATCGTATCAATGGGATTAATGAATAAATATTAATCAATAGGCACAGAGCAAAAAAGTTCGCTAAAAGTTTGGCCCTAGAGCGCCTAAGTGGGTACATAACAACTGTGTGTGAACAACAGAGAACACAATTTTAAATCAGGTCTGGCAAATCCATTCCATCAAAGCAGACAGCTTCACCATCAATCAATCAATCAATCAATCAATTCATTCATTCATCAGACTGATAAAGCTGCCCATTTTAGGCACAGTCACCCCAGGTGGGTTATAAAGATGATAAAATTGGTCTAAACCTCCCCCCCCTAAAAAAAATCAGCATCTAAATTCTCCAGACACCTGTGTAACTTGGTTGTAAATCAAGGACTGCCTATAGCAGCTCTTATGACATATACACCAACAGGATGTCTAGACAATACTTAGGGGAAGAAACCTACTTGTGCAATGGTTAATATCTATCCTGAATGCCCCAATTAATGTACAGGCCATCTTTAGAGGTAGTCATAAACTGACATGCGTTGGTTGAGTGACCGTTCAAAGTTGCAACACAACTGAACAGAGTTAACTTACGACCGCCGCTTACAAAAATCCTTCCAGTGCCTTTCGGTTGTCTGAAACGCAAGAGAAAAAAAAAACCTAGGACTTAAAAACAGCTTTCAAAACATCTCCAATCTGGAAGGAGCCCCAAGACAGGATAATTTTGAGGTGTCGGTAATGGAGATAGCAATAGCAACGGCCCTTAGACTTATATACCGCTTCGCAGCCCTCTCTAAGCGGTTTACAGAATCAGCAACTTGCCCCCAACAATCTGGGTCCTCATTTTACCGACCTCGGAAGGATGGAAGGCCGAATCGACCATGAGCCGGTCAGGATCGAACTCCTGGCAGCGGGCAGAGTTTAGCCTGCAATGCTGGCATTCTAAGCACGCCGCCACCAGGGCTCTTATAGCAATAGCACGTAGACATAGTATATACCGCTTCACCCTGCTTTACAGCCCTCTCTAAGCGGTTTACAGAGTCAGCCTATTGCCCCCCCAACAATCTGGGTCCTCGTTTTACCGACCCTGGAAGGATGGAAGGCTGAGTCGACCTTGAGCCGGCCAGGATCGAACTGCTGGCAGCGGGCAGAGTTTAGCCTGCAATCCTGTATTCTAACCACTGCGCCACCACGACTCCTGGGGGAGCGAAACCACCCTGCTTTTCCTTCCCTTCCAGCTGCCTCTGGCTTGCAACCCCTCTGCCCTGGCAACAGCTGGATGACTTCAGTGTTGTTTTTTTCCTGGGGGGGGGGAGGAAAGCCTGCAAAGTTTGTGCCAACTTTTGATTGTATAAGACCTCGACTATTTTCCTTCGCTGTTTATCTTTTATTCTCCCGCCTTCCCCCCCCCCCATGGGAAGCGGTCCAAGGGCTCTTGAACTTTCCCGGCAAGGGGGTGCGGGGGGGGGGTTTGGTTCGGAATCCTTTCATCCCCGCCAGAGAAGGAACCTCCCCCCCCCTGTGTGAATCCCAGTAATTCAAAGCAGAGCCGGCTGCAAAGCCCTTTAAACAGAGCAAGGTCAGCGTCTCTCTCCCGGGGAGGTAAAACCAGGGCTTCTGAGTCAGCCAAAGCAAGGAAGGAGATCCCACAGACAGAAGCTGACAGCTCCTTGATCCAAGCGCCCCCCCTCCTCCTCCTCCTCCTCACCCCACCCACCCACCCACTCCGTCGCCTTGCACAGCAAAACCTAACTAATCTGGGCCGCATGGCTAGTGCCTTTGCTTTCCTCCCCCCCCCCCGGATCGCAAATAATTGGCAGACAGAACAGAGCAGAGAGGATGAAGGGAAAGGATGGGGGGGGGGGTGTAGGTTTAAAAAAAAACAACAACACACAGACACAAACCCAGCCTGAGCAACCCACAAATTTGGGTCTTGCGCCGCATTGCAAAGGCGAGCGAGCATCTAGTCTGCAAGCAGAGATTGCATGGGGAGGCACATGCATGCTCTGGTTTTGAACGTACGTGAGTGAATGTGTGTGTGTGTGTGTTGTGTGTGTGTTTTCTCCCCTTCAGAAAAGCCACCAGGCTGGACAGCTCCACCTTCCAACTCATGCCTTAAAAGCCAGAGATGCTATAAAATAATTTGTGTGTGTGTTTTGGGGGGGTAGATTTCAAGAGCCAGGTAATTCTTGTTTAGTGACCACAATTGGGAAACGCAACTTCACAGTTGTTAGGTGAAACTGCAACTGGGCTTACGCTTTTCCTTCAGCTTTCCTTTGTGAACACTGTAAAGGTGAGGACTGGCCGTAAAATGAAACGCTGACCCCAGTCACTAAATGGGACGCTAGAGTGGTGATGAAAAACAACAACCCCCCTGAAACCAATCTTCACATTTATACCACCTTCACAGCCCCTGTAAAGCTGAAGTCAGATCATAAGCATACCGCTTTGCTTAATGACCAAGTTGCCGGTTCCAATTCTGGTCGCTAAACGAGGACTAGCTGCATCATTATATGAAGAGGCGAGGTAGCCTAGTGGTGAAGATGCTCACCTCCCACTAGGAAGGTTGAGAGTTCAATCCCAAGCAGCGGCAGATGTTTTTCTATCAGGGCTCAAAGAGAAAAATATTTGCTGTGAACGCTGCGTAGGCGTTGGGAAGGGCATCCAGACAGCAAATGCTCAGCTCCATCCAGTCACCCCAACTCTACCCTGAATTAAGGGATTCCACTGGACAGGCCCTTGTCTGAAATGGTACAAGGTCTCCTGCTTGAGCAGGAGGTTGGACTAGAAGACCTCCAAGGTCCCTTCCAGCTCTTGTTATTCTGAGGTTTAACACACAGAGAGAGTCCTTTTTTTTTTTGGAGCAAGTAAGGATTTCCTTTCCTTCCTTCAAGAGGCAATGGACGGGTTTTTGCAAGGGAACACCACTCTACACTTAAAAAGGAGAGGCATGCTTTGAGTTACACTGACACAACAGCCATGTGTGTTAACTTCAAAGCCATGGGGGGAGGAAAGGAAGAATTGTTGCAACAGGCCTAGAGAGATGACAATCTTTTCTCCTTTCAGGAAATAGAAAAAAAAAAAAAGGGGGGGGGGAATAGAAGCCGTTTCAATTGTACTAAAGTTTGGTGCCAAGCAGGGGAAGAGACCCGCTAGTTCCTAATTAAGATTTTATTTTTCATCAAGGACGAGAGAGATATTGAGCCCCAAGGAGGGGCTCAGACGGTTACAAGAATCAAGAGAGGCAGATAAAAAAAAAATAAGGGGAGGGGGAGGCAGATTAAGGATCACCCTCCCCTTCAAAAAGTGCCCGCTGATTTGGGAAAGGGGAAGACTTGAAAACACATCTCTGCCAAGCCACGGGTCCCAATACGCGGTTCAGGATAAAAATGCAGGCAAAGATCAAACTCTTATGGGGAGGGGTCTTTCTCCCTCCCTTTTTTAAGTTCCCCCGCTTCTCTTTTATCTTCCTCTCGGTCGGAACGTCCCAGAAACCTGGATATTCCCGCCCATTTCAGAAACGAGTCAGATCCTAAGTACCGTCGTGATTTCGCTTCGCTTTTCTTAACGACCGAGTTGCCCATTGGGATCATTAAATGGGGACTGTCTGTATTCCCGCTCTAGGCAGCCCCCCCCCCAAACTCCTCTCCAGATTCCCGTGTTTTCTATCCAAGATTCATACCTAAGCTGGTCAAAAATGAGGATCGGGAGTGATCGTGGTTTCGTAGGCAGGATTCAAAGCAAGTTAATTGCCCAAGGAGCTGGAGCTTTATGCCAGTTCTTTTTTCTCTGCAGAGTACTATCTTGTGCCAGAGAACCCTACTCACACAAACACACACACACACACACAAATACACCCACGAGAAAGGGCTGCAAAACATCCAGAAATGATCCGATCCAATTCAGAAAAAACCACTCCAGCTTAATTGGGGATCAATGCTCATATTTAAGGTATGAAATATAAACCATTGGGAAAAACAATGATATGTTGGTTCAATCCACAATATATCTTTCCCCTCCCTGACTGGAAAGCCTGAAATACAGGTAAATCCTCGACTTACAGCCATTTGTTTAGTGACTGTTCAATGCTACAACAGCAGTGAAAAAAAAGGGATTTATGACCATTTTTTAACACTTAGGACCGTTGCAGCACCCCCATGAATTCAGACGCAAGGCAACTGACTGGTATTTATGACGGTTTCAGTGTCCCAAGGTCATGTGATCCCCTTTTTGTGACCTTCTGACAAGCGAAGTCAAATGGGGGGGGGAGCCAGATTCGCTTAACGACCATGTGATTCGCTTAACGACCATGTGATTCGCTTAACATCTGTCGCAAGAAAGGTGGTAAAAATGGGGCAAAACTCAACAACTATTGCTTACAGCTCAGTTTTGATCATAAATTGAGGACTGCTTGGAAGAGGAGGGGGGGGGAGAAAGCCATTATTTCCCAAAAAAAAGGGCACCCACTTTCAAAAGGGCCTCTCAGATGCATGTAAAACCTTGTTTAATGATCAAAACTGTTTCCCCCTGAACGATTCAACATCAAAGCCTTCGAGATTGGCATCCAACCCAATTTTTTTTTTTTTGTGCCCAGTGGGAAAAACCACCCACCACCCGCTCACCCTTTGGGAATCGTTGCCATCCGCAGCGCTGGATAATTAAACACCCCTCTTTAAACAAATGAATAGGTAAGAAATAAAATTAAATCCCAATTATCTTCTATCTCCTTCCCCCATGTGCAGCTTTGCATATTCCTTCCCCCAGCCCTGCAAAGCTCAACCAGTCCCCCCCCCCCCACCACCACCCCACTCTGCATTTTTCAAGTTTCTATGGCGTTATCTCCAATTAGATTTCCGAGACGAATCCGCGCCTCGCTGTAGCGGGTTATTCATTCAATTGAAATCAAATTACTAATAATTTGCAAGCTATCAGGCAGCCTGGGCTGCCTTGTGGAGGTGGGGTAAGGGGGGGCCAAAGAGGTCTCCTTTATAAATTACTATAATTAAAAGAGAGAAGGAGGCAGACAGGGGACCTTCCAAGCAAGCGATGGGGCATCGCCTTCCATTTTAACCTTCTCGGCTGCTTCTCCTCTTACGCACAATCGGAGGCGAAGAGTTTAATGAGGTGACCCAGATGGGTCCTTCAACCCTCATAGCTGAGCGTTCCTCCTCCAAGCTCGGGGACAGACAGAAGGAGGAGACAAGAGTGGAAAAAAACCAAGATCTGCTAAGAAAACAGCCTGGCTTGGAATAACATCATCATCCTTACAGTTGGGGGGAAAACCAGGAATTCAGGAAGCGAACAAGAATACCGCAAAAATTGGGTTAATCGACCCACTTCTTTCATTTACCCTTTCTTAGACCCAAAGACCAGCGACACGAGAAAGGCTTAATGTTTAGAAGGAGGCATCTACACCTGCTTCCCAACCGCAGATGGATTCAGTTCTGGGCCTTTTAGGTGACACAACACAGCCCAAAGATACCGATTTTGGACGCTTGTCAGGCTGAAGAAGAGGATAAGGGTTACGGAAAGCCGGGAAGAAAAAACAAGGAATCTCAAGAAGGGCTTTTGAAAGCCTGGCCCACAGCACTGTAGGTCCTGCTAGGACTTGAGGGCTTCCACAAGAGAGATCAAAAAAAGAAGGTCCACTCAAAAACTAGCCCTGTTTCCAACACGACGGCTTTGCTTCTCGATCGTGGGGTCTACAACTTTGTTCAAACAGGTTTCCAAGTCCTGAAAAACTTGGGAGAACTCTTTCCTAAATCATACCCCTTCCATTGTGACCTTCCTTACTGACCAAGATCATCTACAGATCTGGAAAATCCAGCCATATCCCTGGAAATCACGATCAATCGTGGTCGGTCCAACAAAGCTCAAAAAACCAGGGGTCTTCAAACTTGGCCCTGTGATGACTTGTGGACTTCAACTCCCAGAATTCCTCAGCCAGGCTTCTGGGAGTTGAAGTCCACAAGTCATCAAAGGGCCAGGTTTGAAGACCCCTGCTCAAAGCTAAAGTTGTTTCCCAGATATTGAGAAGACATTGAGTAAAGATGATCTACACTAATACTTCCTCCTAGCAAAGCAGAAAGAGAGGAAGGGGAGGGGGGAATCCAGTCTCCAAACTGTTCACCAGATCCTCAAATGTATGTTTCTTGTTTGGTTTTAATTCTGGTTCTAGGCTGGTTGTGGAGGAGCGTGCAGGAATACAGAACATGCCCGTGGCACTTTGCCACCTGTGGCTTCATTCAGACCTCAGGCCGGGAAATTCCAGCCCAACATCAGGTCCTGATTTTGTCAGAGACCCAAAGAGCTGGCAACCCTCTCCTTTTTAATCTGCTTTTTTGGCTTCAGGAAGACGGCGCGCTCCACTGCTCGCTCACCACTCCCTTTCATGTTGCTGAACCCACGTCCTTGCCTCGGGACCTCCTGGCACCCGTCTCTTTTGGCAGTTTCTACCCACGTAGCCTCGGTGCCAGCCTGGCCAACGTTGTTTTACAGGCATATGCAACGTCTCCCAAGTTTACAGCAATGGGAGTTTTTTCGTGGGCTTACTGGAATTATTGCCCCCCCCCCAAACTGTTAAGAAACGGGGACAGGGGTCGCCCGTCAAAACCTTGGAGGTAGTATCTAGATGGGGTTTAGCCCAACTTTTATCAAAATTGAGATCGCAACTCTGTGGTTTTTTTCAAGAAGAGATTTGTAAGTCCTTGACTTACAACAGTTCAAAGCTACGACGGCACTGAAAAAAAAGTGACTGTTTTTTCGCACTTACGACCGTTGCAGCATTCCCCGGGGTCACGTGATCAAAATTCAGGTGCTTAGCAACTGACTCATATTTATGACGGTCGCAGGGTCCCTGGGGGGTCCTGTGACCCCCCCTTGTGCGACCTTCTGACAAGCAAAGTCAATGGGGAAGGCGGTTTCACTTAACAACCGGGTTGCTAACTGAATAACCGAAGTGATTCGCTTTGCGGCAAGGAAAGTCGTAAAATGGGGCAAAATTCACTGGGCAAATGTTTCACTTAGCGACACAAAGTTTGGGGTCATAAATCATAAATCGGGGACTACCTGTGTTTCTAAAGCAATGGGGAAGGACCCCACTTCAGCATTTAGGAGTGATAACTCCTTGTTCTTTTCAAGACCCACAGGAAAAAAAAATCACACGATGGTTTGGAGATGGGAGGAATAAGTTTGCAAAATAAATAAATAAAATTGTCTTATTTTGGTTTTAAGGACTGAAATGGGGAGCAAGCCCACCGCCAACGCTCTTAACCGCTGGCTTGCGGGCTGCAAAAAGCCCCATTTCCATGTTACAAAATATGACTTTTTTTCTGCGATGGTCAAAATTTCAGACCACACCAATTTTTCTCAAGCGTGCTGCGACCTTGCAGTAGTTCCGACCTGCTATGCCACCAATACATTTATCTGTTCTTGAATTTTAAATTAAATTAAGTGGAAGCTTTGTGCTACACAATAGGCTCCCAAAATGTACAAAACACAACTGGGATTCGGGGCGCCTTAATGCATCGATTAAACAAATCGCCATGTGACCAGACCTGATTTTACCATCATTTTTACTGTGGTTGTTAAATGAATCATGCCCATTAGGTGGTCATTAAGGAGACACAGCTTTCCCAATAGACTTTTTTTTTTTTTTTGTCATAAACCGGGGTGAGAAAGTCACAAATCGTGATCGCGTGTGACTGCAAGACTTTGCAGTTGTCGTAAATTGTAATCTGGTTGCTGATTGCCCAAATTGTAATCGCATTATGCAGAATGCTGCGACAGTGAGGACTTTTTTCAAGGCTGTCTTAACTTTGAACCCTCGTTAAGACAAATGGCCATAAATCAAGGACTTACCTACATAATTGTGCTTTGGGATGGGGAAAAAGAAGAAAAATAAAAGAACACCCACGTACCTTCTTTTCATGATACTAAAATGCAAATCCTCTTCTTGTTTGACATGAGGGTGATGTCCGTTGATCTTCTCAACCTCCTTGAGGTTGTCGCTGTGTGAGAAAAGAGTGGGGGGCTCCTTTTTCGGGGTCCGAGAGGGGGGCAAGGGAACCGTTCTCTTCTCCGCCAAACGTCCCCGATTCTGGAAAACGGGAGGGAAAAAGAGAGAGAAGATAAGGAAAAATGTCAGAACTTTGTCAAGAGAAGAACTCTCAAAGGATGGCAACATGAAAATATATATATATATATATTTCTTTTAACAGATTAATACCGAAGCGTCCATTAAGCCAAAAATTATATATTGAGATCTCTGAAGAGGGCGAGAGCAGTAGAGGAATGGTGCTGGGGAGGGAGGAAGAATAAAACAGGCAACAGAAGGAATTAAGCAAAAGTTTTGTAGACTTTTAGGATGCCACCCTTGACAATATTTTGCACAATCTTGCACTGGGTGTTGTTGCTACATCTCTCAGAATCTCCTCTCTGCTGTTGCAGGTGAGAGGTTGAATGGCTATCAGACGAGCTCCAGAGATAAGCGCACACGCTATCTTACAAACCGTCATTTATCATTGCCACTAGAGACAAGCATGTTTGCCAGCTGCCAAGGTCCGACAACTGTGAGATTTTGTCTAGTGAGGACCCAGAAAGGGATGGGCCCATCAGTTCCTAAAAAGCATTTAATCGTGTCCTTTATTTTCCTTATTCCTTTTCTTTTTCCCTTTTTGTAGAAAAATAAAGAAGTAAAAAAGCCAAATAGAGTAGCTGCATCATATCTTGAGCTGGAAAAGTCTATCCACAGTCCATCTCTCTCTCTCTCTCTCTCCCTCCCTTCCTTCCCTCTCTCTCCATCCATCCATTCATATTTTCCTTCCTTCCTTCCTTCCTCCTCTATCTATCCATTCTCTCCTTCCTTCCTTCCCTCTATCCATTCTCTCCTCTCTCTCTCTGAGTTTTCACAAATCATGGATTTGCTTTTAATAAAAAATCCTTCCACAAAATGACAATCCGAGAGAAAGAAAACAGCAATTTCTCTCTTGAAATTGGCAGACAAAAACACCCTACCTTCGAACAATTAAAACTTCTCCAACAAAACTCCCACCCATCCCCAGCCACAAAAATCATATTATTTTGCAGTGCACAATTCGGGGAGGGGGGGGGGGGAGAAGGAGACCTTGAGATGGGAAAACAAGGAGGGGGGGGGAAACCTTAAGAAAGTTCTCTAAAGGAGGTTGAGAGATATCTGCGCTCTGGTTGGGAGATAGAACAAGTGCCAGAAAGTGGAGAATAATTCCTCCCAGTAGGACCCTGACGAGCTTTTAATTGATCCCAGAGACACGGCAACCTTGGATAAATCAGGATTTGCAACGTTGGGGGGGGGGGGGGGGAGGAACGGAGAGAAAAAAAACTCACGAAGCTGAAGAGATGGAAAGGATGGGGTGTTTAACTGTGCAGGGACACCATCCTTTAATATTTGGGAAGGAAGGAAGGAAGGAAGGAAGGAAGGAAGGAAGGAAGGAAGGAAGGAAGGAAGGAAGGAAGGAAGGAAGGAAGGAAGGAAGGAAGGATAAATGGAAGGAATGAAAGATAAAAGGGAGGGAGGGAGGAACATTCAAAGAAGATGGATGAAAGGATGGAATAGATATCCAGTCAAACCATTCCTGCTATCTTACACCATACTCTACTCAGAGTAGGAGATACCCTCTTATCTGCAGCCTTCCTGTTATCGGTTAATGATGGCTAATTGTTTACATTGTCAGCATTCCTGTCCATCATTCAGACAAGTCCCTACCAAGTCAGCTTGGATTCTTTTTCAGGCATGCAACCTGTCACTCATCACTTGACCGAAGGAGCACGTAACACTTGTGGCACGTGAGAACATCCATCTGTAATCAAACTAACCAAAGGTAGCTCTTGAAATCTGTCAGGACTTCAAGCAGCTGCTGAATAATTCTACATCTTAAAACACAGAATAACAGAGTTGGAAGGGACCTTGGAGGTCTTCTAGTCCAACCCCCTACTCAAGCAGGAGACCCTGTACCATGTCAGACAAGTGGCTGTCCAGTCTCTTCTTGAAAGCCTCCAGTGATGGAGCACCCTCAACTTCTGAAGGCAAGCTGTTCCCTATTCTTCTCCCTGTCAAGAAATTTCTCCTTAGTTCTAGGTTGCTTCTCTCCTTGGTTAGTTTCCATCCGTTGCTTCTTGTCCTGCCTTCAGGTGCTTTGGAGAATAGGTGGACCCCCTCTTTTGGGGGGCAGCCACTCAAATATTGGAAGACTATCATGTCACCCCTAGTCCTTCTCTTCATTAAAGTAGACATACCCAATTCCAGCAACCGTTCTTCATATGTTTTAGCCTCCAGGCCCCCAATCATCCTTGCTGCTCTTCTCTGCACTCTTTCCAGAGTCTCAACCTTCTCAAATAAATCTTCAGGATGTATTCATGGGAAGGGCGATTCTGGGAAAGGTTTTCAGAGAGAAAAACCCTCCAGCAGTTGTCAACAAGCGAACACTTTTAACTGCTGGACGATATGCACAAAATTAGCCTAGAATATATGCACAAAACTAATATGCATAAAGTTAATCGCATGCATAAAATGAAATCTTGAGTCATCTCAGACTGCCAGGGTTGGGGTAGGAGGAACGCCAGGGGGGGTCAAATTTGGGGAGTATGGCTTGGAAACCTATTCTCCAAGTATCCAAACTCTGCAGCCAGACAGCAGCTTAAGAGGAAATCATCGTTTTCAGAAAGCTACAATGCCATGCCGTGCAGAACAGGAAACAGTATTCGGAAGTTGGTGCCTTTAGAAGCAAAACTTTCGGTTAAGAAAATATTTCTTCTCGACATGGGACAAGATTCATAAAAGCAGACTGGCCTTGAGTTCCCTCAACCCAGTTCCTGACAAGCCAGGGTTTAATTTAAAGCAGGAGGATACCAATTCAATTTTCAGGAGTTTTCTTCCAAAATCAGGCACCCAAGGGCCCAAACTGGGGGCTGTTTTGCGGCTTCTCAAGAGGCACCCGTTCTTCATATGTTTTAGTCTCCAGGCCCTTAATCAACTTAGTTGCCCTTCTCTGCACTCTTTCCAAAGTCTCAACATCTTTTTTTACAACGTGGTGACCAAAACATCAGTAATAAAAGCTAGTTTTGACATGTTTGGAATACTTTCGGAAAACCAGACTGTTAGCAAATAAAGTCACTTCTATTCTGTTAGTCTAAGTATTCAAACTTTTTGAGCAAGAAACAAACTGTAATTTATTTATATATATATATATATATTGTACTCTTTGCACTGAGTTTATCAGCTTGAAAGTTAGAAAAAAGAAGGGTAGTTGAAACAACAAAAATAATCGATTAGTTCTTCCTAAAAGTAAGTAAGAGCAAGTTTGAAATTCTCAAAGTCTTTGATTGCAGCAAGATGCTTAATTTCTAAAGACCGAGACAATCGCTTAGCAAAAAACTGAGAAACAGTTTTGAAGGGACTGCTAATGTTCGTTTAAAGGCAGGAACTAAACCCTTGTAAAGCTGTGAAGAATAAGAAGGATCAAAGTTAGAACAGCCATGTTCTCATGAAAATCTCCACATCTAGAACACATACGGGGCTTTGCAAAATATTCTCCAAGCAGAATAGTACATTTATGTAACTCTTGTCTGTATCCCAGAAAGATTATTCAATTGCACACAGGTTTTTTTTCTCCTTCCAACAGAAAAACACCAGAATGAGTGAGTGAAAGTCGTATAATTATAACCCAACATACTTGAATTCAAATCCATGTTTGTTCTGAAACTTCAGGAAGATCCCTCAAAACTAGTTTTTTTTCCAGACTGCCAGAAGCCATTCTTGGTTTATTGTGACATTAGATGCATTCACTCAACACCCAAAGCCACACATTCTGGTTTAGCCATAGTTTCCTCCATGGTTTATTGAATCGGTCACATGCAGTCACACAACACTCATGCATTCTGGTTTAGCCACGGTTTCCCCCATGTTCTATTTAATCAATCATATTGGATGCATTCACACACATTAAAAAAAAAAAAACATTCCAGTGGTGAGGTGGTTTTTGGTGCAAAACCTGCTAGAACAGATACACAATTCAATTTTGCTTATTTTGCTAAGGGGAAACCGTTCCCGTTAACAATTGCACCCTGTTCCATCATGGCTTCCCTACTTTGGCTGGTGGCAGAGTCTGGATGAGAAGATCAGAGGGTCCCCTGCCCTGTGTTCAAAAGCAGAGAACAGCAGCTGCAGCTAAGATAAGGCGGAATTTAGGTGGCCCCCTCCGAAAATCTTTAATTCCGTAGCTAATTTCGCTTCTCACGCTATCCCCAGCCGGAATTGCAAAGGGCGAAGCTTCAAAAGCATTTGAGCTTCTCCCAAGAAGAAAGGAAGGTCTAAAATGACCCCCCAAAAAATAGCTCTTACCCCAAATGAGAAGTAGGCAATGGTAAGTCTTACAGTCCTTGACTTACAAACATCCATTTTAACCGTGATTCAGAATTACAACTTGGCCGGGAAAAAAGTAGCTGATGCTTTCACGCAAAGCCATGTATTCAGGTTTAGCAAAGAGTTTCCTCCATGGTTTATTAAATCAGTCACATGGGGTGCATTCACACAACGCTCCCCGGAGCTGCAACCACTGCACCACGCGGTGGTCCCACGTTCTCCATTGATGACCATCCCAGCCCGCTTCCGACCCCCCAACTGAAATAGCGAAAGCCGGCTTCGTTTAACGTCTACGTGATTGACTTAACAACTGCATTTAGTTCATTTAATAAGAGTGGCAAAAATGGTTGTAAAAACAAGTCCGGTCACGTGATTGCTCATTTAACAACTGCATCACTTAGCGACCGAAATTCCCCATCATAAGTCAAGGACCACACAAGCCTCAGGAACCGGTCCCTTGTTCTATGCAGTCCACCTGAACCCGGGGTCTTCAAACTTGGCCCTTTTATGACTTGTGGACTTCAACTCCCAGAATTCGCGTACCTGGCTGAGGAATTCTGGGAGTTGAAGTCCACAAGTCATAAAAGGGCCAAGTTTGAAGACCCCTGAGGTCCTGAACCATCAACCAACCCTTTTTTGCAAGCTGCATTCACGCAAACCATCCCCCGAACTAAACCAAGGTGGGCCCTGATCCAATTTCACACTCCTGGGGAGGGGGGGGTCTTTAACCCACCCGCGGTTTGGCCTCTCCAGTCAACACAGCTGTTTGCAATTTCAGCCCCTGCAAATCACTTGCAAAGCAGCTCCCTGGAGCAGTCTCAATTCCTACGCCGAACGGAGACAGGAAAAGCCCTGGCCTTTTGCTCAAGTGTCTTTAACAGGTGCAGGAAGCCATATTCCATATTTAGGGCAGACTGACAAGTGTCTGGACCTTCAGAGTTTGGCACAAAGTCCAGCGAGGCTGCGGAGGGAAGAGAGAAAAGGCAGAAGGGATTTAGCTGAAGGAACAAAAGGCTGGGACAGTCGCCAATCCCAAACTTTTAATATCGTATCTAGAGAGTCCTCGACTTACAACATAGTTGGTTTGGTGACCGTCCAAAGTTACACTGAGAAAAGGGACTTATGAACCTGTTTCATACTTACGACCGTTGCAGCCTCCCCAGGGTCACGTGATCTAAATCCAGACACTTGGCAACTGACTCGTACTTACGACGGTCGCAGTGTGTCCCGGGAAGTTCACGCGATCCCCTTTTGCGACCTTCTGACAAACAAAGTCAGTAGGGAAGCCCAGATTCATTTAACGACCGTGTGACTAAATTAACAACGGCAGTGGTTCACTTAAGAACGGGGGCAAGGAAGGTCGTAAAATGGGGCAAAACTCACTTAACAGCTCAATTGTGGTCGTAAGTCAGTACAGGCAGTCATAAAATAGCTTTCAGGGTGTCCATCATAACTTCAAATGGTCTCTAAACAATTGGACAGTAAGTGTAATCAGGTGCTATGTTACACTAAATGTTGGCTTGTTTGCTGGTTAAGAGGGCTGGCTAGCCTCACCCAAGGGCACACATCAAGCTACAAATCAAAACATTTCAGTCTGTGTGGACTCTTCCCTGAGCTGTGGGAAAGATAACAGAATAACAGAGTTGGAAGGGACCCTGGAGGTCTTCTAGTCCAGCCCCCCTGCTCAAGTAGGAGACCATTTTTGACAAAAGGTTGTTAAAAGCCTCCAGTGTGGGAGCACCCACAACTTCAGAAGGCAAAGCCACTCCATTGGTTAATTGTTCTCCTTGGCAGGAAATTCCTCCTTAATTCCAGGTTGCTTCTCTCCTTGATTAGTTTCCATCCGTTGCTTCTTGTCCTGCCTTCAGGGGCTTTGGAGAATAGCTTGACTCCCTCTTCTTTGAGGCAGCCCCTCAATTATTGGAAAAACGAAGCTATGTAGGCCATCTCAAAAGGGAACCAGCATCCCACATGGATTTTCATAACCAGGCAAGTCTCAATGATCCAATTAAATGTGCAAAAAAAAAAAAAATCTATCTACCTTCCAAGGCCGGCAGGCGTTTTGTTGCACAGCGAACAGAATTCTTCGCAAACAGGACCCTGTCAAAAACGGACCTTCTAGGACTGGAAGGACAAATCTCTATGGATGATGAGGATGAGGATGAGGATAACCCAGGCAGTCAGCCTCCAAGCCTACTTCCCACCCAGCCCATGTCCCCAACAACCGTGCCCTGCTCAAGATGCAACCCCTCTTCTCTGCACGGTGCAGATGATCGATTCGTAGTAGTTTCCCTTCCCCAAGGATTCACTCACGCGGTGTAGGGATTGATTGTCGGAGCAAAAGCAACGGAGGGTGAATCCGGGTGGAGGGTGGTGGGCATAAGCTAGCTTTGGTGGTAGGAAGGAAGAATTAAACACTCTAGCCCAGAGGCCCCCAAACCTTTTGGGCACCGGGGACCGGTTCCGTGAGAGAGGTTTTTCCGTGGACCGGAGGGTGCGTGGTTTTGTGTGCTGCCTGCATCCCACGGATGGGGCTTTGCTTGTTTGTGCGGCCCGGTTGCGGACATGCCGCGGCCCGGTACCGGTCCACAGACCGGGGACTGGGGACCCCTGCTCTAGCCCCACAGAGGCTGCAAGAGATTCAGTCTGGGTCTGCAAAGGGTCCAAATGTGTCTGGGAAGATTATAGTTTCCCTATAAATACCCATCAGCTACCAACATTGAACAACAGATCCACAAGCGAAATTCCTTCTTAAAGGGTGTCAATCCCACCAAATTGCACCCTGTGCAAGAGAACAGCTTTGCACAAGGATGGGAAATTAGCTTTATTCCTCATGTGCCCTTTATGCATTATATGCAAATTATTAGGGAATGCACGCTTTTTAAGGCACCTACTACTCTCTGCACAATGTTAATGGGGGTTTCTGATCTCAGGGGTGTTTCAATACGGAATTACAGAATAACAGAGTTGGAAGGAAGGGACCTTGGAGGTCTTGGAGTCCAACCCCCTACTCAAGCAGGAGGACCCTATGCCAGGGGTCTTCAAACTTGGCCCTTTTATGACTTGTGGACTTCAACTCCCAGAATTCCTCAGCCAGCTTTCCTCCTCTATTTCTGTGACTACAAAAGGTTACGCACGCACACTTGCTAAAAATCAGGGTTTTTGAATTTTTCCAACCTGTTAATTTAAAAACAATAATAATAATAATAATAATAAATCCAAAATCTAGAACATCAAGGAGCAAACAGACCGAAAATTGGCTGAAGGCAAGTAAACTGTTTTTTGCTCTGAATCTTTTACAAAACCGATTTCACCCCCAAACCCCGTTCCACCTCTCCCAAAAATCAATTCCTTCCCTCTCCAGACGGTTGTGATTTCATGTGTTCTGTTACTCCGACCCAATTTTTTATGGCACCCTGTCAAAAAAACCCGCCAAGGCGGGGAAGAAAACAAGCAAGAAATGAGATGAAGCGGAATCTATCCGAAAACCTCAAAAGCTCTTTTGTTCCAGTCGACTGCCGAAAAAATGAAAGAGAGGAGTGGGGGGGGGGGGGCTGGCTGGCGGGGGGGGGCCTAAAGCTTCACTCTCCCCCCCTGGAGCCAAGCAAACTTCTGAAATGGCTTTAAGAATATCTCACTTCTCTTCTTTAAATGCAGGGTCCAGAAAGTAGCTTCGTTTAAAAAAAAAACACCAACAGCAAAGCACATCTTTGAACCACTTCCCACGTATGGCAAAGGGGCACTGTACAATCAGAATAGAGATGGGACCATGGAGGTCTTCTAGTCTAACCCCCTGCTCAAGCAAGAGACCCTACACCATTTCAGATAGTGAGGCTGTCCAGTCTTTTCTTAAAAACCTCAAGGGATGAAGCATCCACAACTTCTGAAGGCAAGCTGTTCCACTGGTTAATTGTCCTCACTGTTAAGTTTCTCCTTAGTTCTAGGTTGCTTCTCTCCTTGGTGAGTTTCCATCCGTTGCTTCTTGTCCTGTCTTCAGGTGCTTTGGAGAATAGCTTGACTCCCTCTTCTTTGGGGCAGCCCCTGAGATATTGGAAGGCTGCTATCACGTTGCTCCTAGTCCTTCTTTTCTCCAGAATAGCCATACCCAGTTCCTGCAACCGTTCTCCGTATGTTTTAAAGTCTCCAGGCCTTTAATCATATCATCCTAAGTTGCTCTTCTCTGCATTTTTTCCAAAGTCCCAACTTCTTTTTTGTAACGTGGTGACCAAAACTGGGTGCTGTATTCCAGGTGTGGTTTTATAAAGCGGGACTAATACTTGGCGTGGTTTTGATTTTGTGCCTCTGAATCCTTGGAGAACTATTTTAGCAACCTTCAAAGCCATGCAACAGGTTAAACCAGTGACTGCTTGAGACTTCCATGATCGCTCGATGTTTCTGAACAGTCTCCCATTTCATCAACTGAGAATAATCCTTGCTTGCCATAGGCTAACAGGTAAGCATCTCTGGAGCAAGCCACCTTGCTTGTGAGAACAGTGCCTGCCTCTCCCCAGTTTCCAGTAGGAAGTAAACCTTGCTTAATCAAGGCTCCGTTTTGAATTAGTGGCAAGTTACAGGGTTATCTAATTCTTCCGTCACAATTGCTCCGGATGCCTGTTACCTTAGCAACGGACCAGAAAGTCATCTTCACAGATCCAGAGCATCCCTCTTCTGTATACGTATCCAGATTTTGCATTTTTTTTTTTTTTTTTTAAAAAAAGGAGATCATGTTCAAAGTCAGTCAGAAAGGCCCAGCGTTGAAATCAACCACGATTCAGAATCTCTCAGTGTGGACGCAATTGCCACAAACGTTTTGCTATTAAAAGTAAAACTCAAGTTTTTAACTAAGCACATATGCACCCAAATTCAAGTCGCCACTTAACAACTGAGGCGAGAAAGGTCGTAAAATGGGGCACAACTCACTGAACAACGTAACTTTGGGGCTCAAGTCAAGGACAGCCTATAGACTACTTAATCAAACGTGGTCAATAAGGACCCTCTCAGAACAGGCCAGCCAAATCACACACGATGGGTGGGTGATTGGGGAAAAAAAAAAAAAGGGCAAGAATGGGTGAGAAATTGCATTTCTGTCCAAAATAAAGAAATAAAACAGTTCTGACATCTGCTGTGTAGCTAAGGGGCTTGCCAAGTTGGGAAACAGGAGAATACAATTTGCCCACTGCAGAATGAAGTAACAGAACCCCAAAAACAATTTGCAAAAAAAAACCCACCCCTGCATGCATGCATGCATATACATATACTTTACAGTCCAAGACAGAGTCGGACAGATGGACATCCGAGCCTTGGCCGCTGGTGAATTCTTGACTAAGCACACACCAGAGGTTTGAACACAGCCAACCTTTCAGGTGTCCCACTGCACCACACACACACACACACAAGTCCTCCAAAAGCGGCTGTCACCAATTAAAAACCCTGGTTCGTGGCCTGGAGCGCTGGAGACAGCCCCAGGCGGTTTTAATGACATCTCTAAATAATTTTGACAGCAAAATTACTTATCTGCGCTCACCCTTACTCTGCCCTTGACACATTGCTAACAAGACGGAGGCTGCCTCCTCCTGCCCTTCCTTCCCATGTATTAATTTATTTCCCTTCCCACTTTCTCCCCTCTCACCCCTAGACGGTCTTTAACCAAATGGTCCAAATGTTGGTTTGTTTTCAGCTGGGCAACGCGGAGTGGCCGAGACCCATTTTTCAGCTGGGCAATAGAATGGCCAGGAACCATTAAAGGGGGGGGGGGAAAAAAAGGGGGGGGGGGGAAAAACTGGTTCCGATTTTTTTAATCCAGGTAGTCCTCGACTTACAACAGTTCTATTTAGTGACCGTTTGAAGTTACAACAGCCCTGGAGAAAGGGACTTATGACCCTTTTTCACACTTTTGACCTTTGCAGCGTCCCTGGGGTCACGTGATCAAAATTCAGACGCCTGGCAACTGACTTGTATTTATGACAGTTGCCATGTCGCCCGGGGTCACGTGATCCCCTTTTGCAACCTTCTGATAAGGAAATGGGGAAGCCAGATTCACTTAACAACCGGGTTACTAACATTAACAACTGCAGCGATTCATTTACCAACGGTGGCAAGAAAGGCCGTAAAACGGGGCAAAATTCCCGTAACGACATTCTCACTTGGCAGTAGAAATTGTGGTTTTAAGTAGAGGACTGTCTGTATTCCGAATCCCAGGAGATATATATGCTGGCTCTTTGGACTATACTACAAACTATGATTGTTGGGTTGTTCTCCTAAGCCACACCCATGGTCGACAGTGGATCGGGAGCCTACCAAACCAAAGTGAGCCAAGCCACTATATTGCTTACAGGCCTAACTTAGGATAGGTCCATGTTTTAATGGGAAAATAACAGAAGGGCTGACTTGGCAAACTTACATTGTTTGTTTTTTACTTTGATTTAATCCATGTGATGAACCCGATTATCATATTGCAAATTGACACAATGGGATCAAGAGGGCATATTAATAGTGTGCAAACTCCACCCACTCCGCATCCCTGCAAATGACAATGCGCATGTGTATGTAGCCTGTAACTGCTAGTTATTTCTCCCACCAAATCATTACCCACAACAGGTTAAGGCAGACCAGCATGATTATCTCAGTATTGCAGACAGGGGGAGCCCAAGAGCAATTGTAATTCCTGGTACAAAGGCTGATTTATCCAACAGCTCTACTGTTCATTATTTGGGGGCATTTTAATAAACAGTGAATTGAGGGGGTCCTTGGTGCTCTCTGAGCTTGCTGGTTTTCTTGCTGACGTTTCATCACCAAACTAGCTAACATCATCAGTGCTAGAAGGGAATGGAATTACCTCTTCAGTGCTCTGATGATGTTACCTAGATTGGGTCATGAAATGTCTGCAAGAAAAAAAGCAAGCTCAGAGAGCACCAAGGACCCCACAGTCATTGTCCTCCTCCTCCTCCTCCCACCACCCCACTCCTTTCTAGCACTGATGTTGTTGCCTAGATTGGGTCATGAAACATCTGCAAGAAAACCTGCCAAGCTCAGAGAGCACCAAGGACCCCATAATCCTCCTCCTCCTCCATTCTGCAAACCTCACTCCCTTCTAGCACTGAGGATGTTACCTAGTTGGGTAACGAAACGTCTGCAAGAAAACCACCAAGTTCAGAAAGCACCAAGGACCCCATAATCCTCCTCCTCCTCCTCCACTCCGCAAACCTCACTCCCTTCTAGCACTGAGGATGTTACCTAGTTGGGTCATGAAACATCTGCAAGAAAACCACCAAGCTCAGAGACCACCAAGGACCCCATAATCCTCCTCCTCCTCCATTCTGCAAACCTCACTCCCTTCTAGCACTGAGGATGTTACCTAGTTGGGTAACGAAACGTCTGCAAGAAAACCACCAAGTTCAGAAAGCACCAAGGACCCCATAATCCTCCTCCTCCTCCTCCTCCACTCCGCAAATCCCACTCCCTTCTAGCACTGAGGATGTTACCTAGTTGGGTCATGAAACGTCTGCAAGGAAACCACCAAGCTCAGAGAGCACCAAGGACCCCATAATCCTCCTCCTCCTCCACTCCGCAAATCCCACTCCCTTCTAGCACTGAGGATGTTACCTAGTTGGGTCATGAAACATCTGCAAGAAAACCACCAAGCTCAGAGATCACCGTGGACCCCTCACTACAAAACACAAATATTCCCCTTTATCAGTAAGCAGCGAACTCACAACAGCTCAGAAGCGTCTCTGTTCCCCCCTGCCTGGAAACCAAACGGCGCAATTCTCTCTCTTTTTCCAAGCCTTCCTCCCCTTCCGGAGTAAGGACACACCTGGGAACTTACCAATCACCCGCGGTTAACTACTTACACCCATTCCTGCGCTAAATAATGGCGGGGGGGGCTCAACCTCAACCCGGCGTTTAGCCAGCCTGGGGGGGGGGGCTTCTATCTCCCCCCCTGCACCAGGAAAGCGGCGGGGGGGTGCGGAACAGATGCCGGCGACCCAGCGCGCGCGTCTTCGGAGGACCCAGAGTTGGCAAAGCGAAAGGAGCCGCCAACTTTCCCCCTACTCACCCGGGGTGGCCAGGGGGGACCCTCGGCCGAGGAAGGCGCCCACGCGCCCGCTTCTTCTTCGGCCCGACTTTGGTGCAAAAGCGCCCGCGTGCGCGCCGGAACGGCAGCCGCCCTGGCTCCCGCAACGCCGCCGGCTTCGGAAAGGGGCCGTGGTTGTGGGGGAGGGAGGGAGGGGGCGCGCCTGCGTGCTTCCTCCGGCTGCGAAACCGGCCGAACCGCCTCGGCTCTCCGGCTGGCAAACCCCGCCGTGACCTCGCCGGCTGAGTGGGGGGGGGGGAGGGGAAGGGAGGGATAGACGGATGGACGGGTGAATGGAGGGAGGGATGGAGAATGGAGAGGTGGAGGACTGGGGGAGAGAGGGATAAATGGATGGATGGACGGACGGAGAGATAGGTGGAGGGGTGAGATGCGGGGATGAAGAATGGAAGGATGGTAGGAGATGGAGGGAAAGATGAAGGAATGGGGGAGGGGGGGAGGAGAGGGGTAAATGGATGGACGGATGAATGGGTGGAGGGGTGGAATGGAGGAATGGAGGAATGGAGGGAAAGATGAAGGAAGGGAGGGAGGGAGGGATGAAAGGTGGAAGGGAGGGATGAAGAATGGAGGGAGGGAGGGAGGGATAGATGAAGAAATGGGGAGGGAGGGAGGGAGGGAAGGATGAATGGAGAGACAGATGGAGGGAGAGATGAAGGAATGGAAGGATGGAGGGAGAGAGAGAGAGAGAGATGGAAGGAGGGACAGAGGGATGAAGGAATGGAGGGAGGGATGAATGGAAGGAGAGGGAGAGAGGGAAAGATGAAGAAATGGGAGAGGGAGGGATAGATAGATGGAAGGAGGGAGGGAAGGAGGGATGAATGGGTGGGAGGCTCCAGCCTCCAATTCTGGAGGGGGCTGCAACAGCAGCTATTGCCCCAACCTTTTGCAAATTATAAATCCCAGCACCTCACTCCAGCTGGCCCTGCCGCTGGACAGCTGCCCAAGGAGGGCCTCGTTCGTCCACACAGCCTGCTGACCCCCCACTGAATCAACAAGGGTTGACCCAGGATTCTGAGGAACACACAAGCTGTTCAAGGGACAAACCTTGACCCAGCCTAGCAGGTTGGACAACATGCAAGGAGCAATTCCAGAGGAGGTTGTGGGAACCGTGACTCTCGGCAGTGCCTATGTAACAAGACAAACCTCCTGGTTTGGTTTATCATTCAGCAGGTTGTGTGAACCTGGAACCGCAACTTAATGAACAATCGGGGGTGGGGGGTGGGGGGGGTGGGTGGGTTTAAGCCGTTTGGCACACACACCAGGCGCTGTTGTCATTTCAGCAGATCTTAAAGAAGCTGTTTTCCAGCTGTCAACAGGGTGGAGGTTGTTTAAACAAACACTAATCTGTCCGGTCGTCCGCGCTCTAAACAAACCTAGTTAAACAAATCTGCAAGCCATCAAGATCTCCGACATACGGAAGCCAAGAGCTGATTCTTTTAGAGGGCGGCTCCACGTTTCACGACCGGCATCTTGTGAGCAAAGCATTCGGCTGAATTTTGGTGTTGAACCACAGACAGTCCTTGACTTACAACGGTTCGTTTAGCGATCGTTCAAAGTTACAGCACTAAAAAAAAAATGCCTTGTGACCATTTTTCACCCTTATGACCGTTGCGGCATTCCCCGGAGTCACACGTGATCAAGTTGTGAAGCGAATCACACGGTCGTTAAGCAAGTCTGGCTTGCCCCTCCCCCGCCCCACTGAATTTGGTTTGTGGGAAGGTCTCAAATGGCAATCGCACAAATCCGGGGGACACGGCAACGATTACCTAAACACGTGCCCGTCGCTGGTGCCCAATTTGTGATCGCGTTTACCGTGGGGATGCTGCGACGGTCATAAGTGCGAGGACTGGTCGTAAGTCACTTTTCTCAGCACCGTTGTGAAATGAATGGTTGCTAAGTCAAGGACTACCTGTATATACCACACCATTAAAAACCTGCCTTCTGCTCTCCTGACGGAGACGCTAGCGTTTTTAAAGATGCAAGAAGCAGATGTTGGATGTTACGCTTTCCTTCTTGACCCTTTCGAAAAATTCTCCTATAAAACCACCCAAGTGGTTAAAACAGTCAAGAACAGAAGATCTCACCCAAAACGGAAGCGCCAGCTACTCCCAGCAATAGGCAGAAACAGTTGTTGTGTTCAAACTGAAACTGGGGGGGGGGGAGGGAATATCTATGGGAAAGTACCTGCCTACATGCACTCCTGGGCATGCGTGTACACGCATGCTACACAGAGCCAGCCCAGCCTAAAATTATACACTCATCTAGTCACCTGTGACGAGTCAAGATTTAGCTCCCGGCGACAAGGCGAGGGAAGCTTGTTTTCTTTAAATAGATTTATCTTTCCTTTAGGCCTAAGGTGATTAATGGGGAGATATTTATAGATTGCTGGGTTAGTCCCACAGGAAAGTTGTGATTATTCCTGCCGTGTCTGTCTGGGATTAAGAAGTGCACGAGAGAGGAAAAAAATGGCATGTGATTCAGCGATGCTTATTTTAAAGGCGGGGAGGGGTTAGTGTGCATAAACTATATAGAAAAGTCACGTATTGCTACCTAAAGTTAGCCTTCGTTGAGGCTTTAGGGATAGCGTGGCTGCTTTTTAAGATCTCCCTAGCTAATAATTTAAACTAATTATCTCCCTGGAAAACACCTTTCCAGTTCTCTGCCTAGGGAACTGGGGTGGAACAAAAGTCCAAACGCCCCTGAGAAATGGAGAGCAAGCAAATCCTTGTAAATTTCTCTTTTTAATTAGAGAAGGCACCGCTCTTCAGATCCTCCGTTTGATCTTCCCGCTTCAGAGGTATCGCTTCCAATTCTCATTTTCGAGGCGTGTTCGTACACACCGCAGCTAATGAGGCACAACATGTCTCAATCCATGTAAGTGGTGTGCAATTTTGCCCCCACCCACCCCAGCCGTCACACCAGGGCTACGTTTCTCTTCTCAGGTTTGCCCAAAACTTGTGACAACAGATCCAACACAAACGCACACCTTGGATTCGTTTTTGGCTGAAGGGTGGGTTTTAAAGTTAGAGACCTCTACACCAGGGGTCCCCAACCCCCCGGGCCATGGACCGGTACCGGGCCACGGCATGCCAGCAACCGGTCCGCACAAACAAGCAAAGCCCCATCCGTGGGATGCAGGCAGCACACAAAACCACGCACCCTCCGGTCCGTGGAAAAACCTCTCTCCACGGAACCGGTCCCTGGTGCCCCAAAGGTTGGGGACTATGAAAAATGTGCCACTCACAGATGTTCAGAATAACAAGAGTTGGAAGGGGCCTTGGAGGTCGTCTAGTCCAACCCGCTGCTTGAGCAGGAAAACCTATACCATTCCAGACTGGTGGCTGTCCAGTCTCTTCTTAAAAGCCTCCAGGGATGGAGCATTTACAACTTCTGATAAACAGATAAATGGTAAACATAAAGGAATCCCTGGGGATTGTAACTCCACTAAGCCAATCCATATTTTTCATGATGTTTTTGGATAAAATTTGAGGATCTGCTTACCCACTTACTTATGGGCTTAATCCATGAATGTATAGGAGAAATATAGATACTTAAAAAAATATTACCATATAAGCACATGGATGGAAAAGCCGAACTCAATTTTTTGGGTACATTTTAGCACCTACAATTCTTGGCTTATCAGCAAGTATATATGGTGTATATTTGCTGGCCCTGTCTGATCCCCCTAACTAAAGCATAAAAATACCCACTGTAAGGTTTGTTAGGTTTATACAGCATGTGAATCCTACTTTGTATCACCATGTTTTATTAACACACCACTGACTGCATCCACACATTAGACCAAGTCATAAATTTATAATTTGCAAGACTGGAGTCACACCGGATCTTAAAGACACACAGACACACACAAAAGGCAAACATTTAGAATTAAATTGTACATTCAACCCGGGAATTTATTTTGAGCATAGGAACGGCAGAGAATTCGCCTTCAGATATAAAAAGATCTATGCTTAGCTACGGTACACTCCAAGCTTCCTTTATTTCAGCTAGAAACCGTCTCTTCTATTAGGAAAGCCGAGGTTTATTTTCCACTCGATCTCTGCTAAGCATTTAATCTCGATTCTTTTAAAAATCTGTTCCTCGTTTCTTTTCCCAGATGTGCTTTAAAAATAAGCCACGCCAGACATCTGTTTTTTTTACCAGCCTTACAAGTTATGTACGCAATTCGAATCCCAGGGGGGTTTTCTCAAATGCCAAATTCTTCTCTCTCTCCCCCCCCCCTGCAAAGACCAGCATCTGACTTTGATTGCAAGACCAATTTGATGCCAAACTGAGTGGCAAAACGTGGCCGTGACATGGATGCCCCCATCGGAAAGTGGTGAGGCCAGTCTGTAGCCACACACACACACACACACCGCAATGCAAACCTTGCCATCTGCACACCACACCTGCCACCTGAGTGGCAGTCCATCAAACCCAATTTCCCTTCCCCTCTGCCTCCATAGTCCCCATCCAGCTCTTCCTCGCTGCAGGATCCGCTTTCAGCCCCCAGCTCCAAAATACCACCACATCCTTATGAAACCATAAGAAGTCAATAAACGTTCGGTGGCATCAGCAGCCTTGCTTTCCTTTCTTTTCCAAACCTTTCTTCCCTAAAGCATCTCTGGTGGACCAGCAGATCTGAATTTTGTGAGGTTTCTACTCAACACTGTTGCAAAAACAGGGTTCTACTCAACACGTTGCAGAATTTCTACATTTCCAAAAACATGCAAAACTTGAAAAGGGGGGGGGGGAAACAACAACAGAGAGGCAACAGTATATATATATATATATATAACAAAATCTGGAGAGCTTTAAAAAGCAGACAAAACAATCTCCTTCCCCCAACTCTTCTAAGCAGTGGAGATGATCTTCTGAAGGTCCCAAGCAAGTCTTTCCTCTCTTGACCCCAAAGAGAACCGTAGGGTGGGCTTATTCCTCTGAGGGCAGTTAAGAAATAGGATGGATGGATGAATTTTCCCAAATAAATAAATAAATCTCGTTCACTTCTTTTAAAATCAGAACCGGTGGCACAGCTGGAGGTGAATGGCTGGCAAACCAGCAAAACCCGAAACCATTCTCCCTCTACCTTCGCCCCCCCTTCCTCCTCCCCCCCCCGTGGAAAAAATGGCCTTCCATAAAACCGGTCCCAGTTGCCAAAAAGGTTGGGGGCCTGCTGCATTAAATGACAGACTTAATCCACAGAGAGAAAAATAAAAAATAAAAAAAATACAGTCTGCGTAAAAAACGTGGCATAAAAGAGGAGAGGAAGAAAAAAAAATCTGGGTTCTTTTTGGGGGGGTTTTGGTTTGTTTTTTTTTTCCCACGATCATCTTACCACTGGAGACGAAATTCGACACCCAGGGCAATCACAGATTGGTGGATGTACCTGTAAAATTCCTTTGGACATAAGCGTCTTCAAACTTTTCCCTGGGTGCAGGAAAAGAGGGGGAGGGGGGGAAAGGGGGGGGGAAGGGGCAGAGAAAGAGAAAGTGATTATTAGGTTGGTTTGGAGGAGAACGCTTTGCACAAAAGACGTCAGCCCCACTTTCCCCCCCCACTCCCCTTTCCCCCCCCACTCCCCGACGCGGCCCCTCCAAGCCCCCCACTCGTTCCTTAATTGAACTCTCTCCCCGTGGAAATGATGAAAAGAAAGCGTGCCCCCCACCCTCATTAGCCCTTAACTAATCCTCTTAGGAAAAAAAAGAAGGAAAAAAAAAAAAGCTTGGCCAGACTGAAAAGGTGACTAATGGGGAGGGGGGCTGGGAGGAGGGGCCGGGTTGCCTCCCCCCTCCCTTCCCCCATTCTGGATGCAGTTTAGAAGGGCTGCTATTCCCCCCCCCCCCCACGACCAACCGACCGCGAAGGCTGCGGAGGACGGAAGGGGCGAACAAGCTCTCCCCCCCCCCAGGCAGGCAGAGACGAGGTTGCAGCGGAGAGGGCTGAGGCTTCATTAGAGTGGCGGGCCAGTGGTGGGGGGGGAGACAGCCCCCTTCTCTCGCTCTCCCGCCACCCACCCCCCGTTCTCCCTCCAGGCAATCAATAAACAAGGCGAGGTGTCAATCACCGCCTGCAAACGACCTTTCGCCGGTCTCGCCCCGTCTCTGCTCGCCGCATCCTGCTAATGATATGTCAAAGCCGCCTCTTCCGATTCCAGCCCCCCACCACCACCACCCGCTCCGCGCTCACACGGACACACTCACACACACACGCAGACACACAAACACACCGCCAGCGGGAGAAAGACCAAAGTCCCAGCCAGCTTGATGGGGCGCCCACGCCACACACGCACCGCACCGCCTCCGGCTGTTTCCGCGGTTGCAAAAGAGGGAAGCCAGCCGCAGCCGCGTCGGAGGGGGGGGAGGGAGGCGGGGGGGGGAGACCCCAGCCCTGCAGCCCTGCCGCCCACCTGTCCCCGTGGGGTTTCCCCTCCCTCCTTTCGGTTTCGCACCCGAGGGAGAGCGATCCCCGAAGCGGCTTGCAATCCAAGCGTGCGTAACGCAAGCGATACAAGCAGGACCGACTGCCGGGGAGGGGGGGTTAGAGAGAGGGGGCTAAGCGGCTCCTTCCCCCCCCCCCCGCGCAGCAGGGCTCCAGCTCCAAGCCGCCCCCTCCCCGAGAACCGGGGGCGGACAGCAGCAGCCAGGCATAAGGAAGCCGGGGCGGGGATGGGGGGGCGCGCGCCTTACAGCTCCCCGCAGCCCAGCCTGTTCGGGACGCCGCCGCCGGGCAGGCTGGCCAAGCGGCTTAGACGTAAACAACAGCTGGGCAGCCTCCTCGGCCAGCGGCGCCCGAACTCCGGGGCGCAAAGCGGGCCGCGCGTTTCCGGAACCCCGCCGTCCCCCCCCCCGCCGAGCAGCCCCTCCGCCACCCACCCGCTTCC
The DNA here is from genome assembly GCA_023970755.1 of Azemiops feae. Taxonomy (NCBI): domain Eukaryota; kingdom Metazoa; phylum Chordata; class Lepidosauria; order Squamata; family Viperidae; genus Azemiops; species Azemiops feae. The sequence goes on along the minus strand of JALGBA010000710.1, from coordinate 629,394 downwards.
AGGCGCCAAAGCAGCCGCCGCCGCCGCCGTCTCGGAGCGTCCGGGCCTTAGAAGGTCGCCGCGGCTCCATTTGCAGCAAGCGAGGGCTGCGCTCCGCGCCAGGCGGCCGGGGGCTTGAAGTGAACGCGCGGCTCCAGCCTCCGTCTGCCTCCCTCTCCCTCCCTCCCCCGCCCGCCCCCTCCCTCCCTCCCTCCGCCGCTCCTCTCTGCCCGCCCCGAGCGGGGGGACGCACCTCCGAAGTCTCTCGCGCCTCTGCGCAACTTTCCAACCACGCGGGGAACTCCGACACGCACTCCCGCTTCTCCACACACACACACCCCGCCGCAGCCGCCGGGCGCTCCCCGCGTGCACGCGCCCCGGGTCCCCACCGGGGGCGAGGTGGGGGGGGAAGCCTCCGAACCTCCCCACCCCCCTCCCGCCTCTTCCCAACCGAGGGTGCGCGCGATCCAAAGACTCCCGGCATCCCCGCCAGCCCAAGCGGCCCCCACCCCCGAGATCCCGCATTGGGGTGTCAAAGGGGTTCCCCGGTCAAAAGCCAGCCCCCGAGTCCACAGCCCCGATTGAACGGCGTGCAGCAGCCAAGTGGCGAGAGTGCCTCTGCCCAGGGGCAGAGCGCCCGCCAGCCAGCCAGCCTCGCCCACCCTCCTCGGTCCGGGCTTGGCGCCGCCGGTACCTTTGTGCCGGATGCTCCGCTTCCAGTCCTTGGCCGTCTCCCGGCCGCTGACGAACTGGAACTCGTTGGGGGTGAGCCACTCGCCCCGGTAGCGGATGGAGGGCCCCTTGCTGCCCTGGCAGAGTTTGCGGATGTAGAGCAGCGCTCGGTTGTCGCCACACTCCACCTCCAGGCACGGCTCGCCGCGCTCGAAGAAGGGCTGGAAGTCCGGCGCGGCGGCCGAGGCGGAGGCGGAGGCGGAGGAGAAGCGCTCCAGCAGCAGCTCCTCGGGCAGCGGGGGCGGCGGCGGGGCGGCGGCGGCGGCGTGGAACTCCAAGTAGGCGCGCTGGTGCTGCTGGTGCTGCTGGTGCTGCTGGTGGGCGACGGCGGCGGCGAAGAGCTGCTGGTACGCCGCCGGCGGGTGCGGGGTCACCACCGGGATGGCGGCGGCGGCGGCCGCTAAGGGCACCAGGTAGTCCGGCAGCGCCTCCATGGGCGGGTGGAAGGCGGCCAGCGCCAGCTCCTCGCGGTCCGGGCGCTCCCTTTTGATGGCCGGCATGGTGGCGGCGGCGGCGGCCTCTCCTGCTTCCCAAGCGCGCTGGGAAGCAGCAGCAGCCGCCGCTAGCAAGCGCAGAGGAGGAGGAGAGGCGGCGGAGGAGGCAGCAGCAGCTACACCTTGCAGGCGCCGCCGGAGGAGGAGGAGGAGGAGGCGGCGGCTGGCTAGGCGGCGGCGGCGGCGGCGGCAGAGGAGGCGGCGGCAGCCACGGGGCGCCGGACTCCCGCAGCCAGCGACTGCAGCTTAATTCGCCCGAGAGGAGCTCCGCGGCCGGCTGGAGCGCGGCCCCTCCGGCGGCAGGCTTGACATTTCGGCCAGCGAGGGGGCGCCGCCGCCGCCGCCGCAGACATCGCGGTGGCCAAAGGGTTATTGATCTCCCCTCCCCCCCATACACGCCGCCGGCGGCGGCGGCCGGAGCACCTCCCCCCGCCCCGAGCTTGATCTGCTGGCCGGCCGCTTTCTTAATACAAGTTCAGGGCTGGCTTTCCTCTCCCCCCCCCCGAAAAGCAGCCCCTGCACCCGCCCGCCGGATCCACGCGTGCCTTTTGAGCTCCCCCCCCCCGCCGCCGCTGCGACGTCGCGCTTTTCTGCCTCCCCCCCGCCCCCACCCCCACCCCGCCAAACTTCAAAAACTGCCCTGGAAGCGCCCGGCGATCTCGCCGCCTCTTTTAGCAACTTCCCAACTTCGGCGTCCCCACCCCCCACCCCGGGGTCCAAATTCCGCACGCCACGTTTTCTCTTTGCGGCCCCCCCACGCCCCCCCTGAAAGACAGCCCGGCTGGCTGGTCGCTGACAAGAGCAGGCTGGCGATGCCAAGCAGACTCGGATAGATGCCCACGCTGGGACCCCAAGGACGGAGGGCCCCAAGGAAGGGGGCCAAGTAAAGGATGGAGTTGGGGAAGGAGGAGGGGGGGTGGTATGGGCTAAGCTTCCACATATGTGAAAAGACGGGGGTATCTCATCTCTAAAACGGGGGTCTACTACTGACCCATTTCACAGGGAGGGGGAATGGAAGGGGGGAAGCAGTTTTGGAATGGGGTGGGGGGGTGGAGTGGGGCAAGTGACAGACATGGGGCCTAATAACATAGTCAATCTGCAGCCTGGCCCCTGAACTTTCCACCCCACCCCCCCAAAGTCTGTTTCAAGAAAAAGGAAGACAGTGCTAACTCGTTTGCAAACCACGATTTATGGGTTAACGTGTTCCACAGAACTGCCAAATTATGACTTGTTCAGTAAAGGCCGATCATGCAAACTCAGTTCTTAAAATTTATATCCCCGCTTTACGCTTTGCCTTCCGAGTCAGCCAGCAGTACAACGGGAAACAAAATGACATCAAACAACAGCTGAAAACCACGATTTATACCCATCTCACATGGGAATAGGCAGGATGCGGGACCAGAATTAGCGACAGGTTGTTAAGCGAAGCGGTCACTAAGCAAAACTGCAACGGTGCTTACGATCTGACTTCAGCTTTCCTTTGCTTTGCAGACCTGCAGCGGCCGTAAACGCAAGGATGGCCACGACGATGTCCCTTTCCCATCACCATCGTGGCTGCAAACCGTCACTGTGCAAGGCAGTCGCTAAGTGAGGACTATCTCCTCCTCACTCCATACTTGCCTAGCTAGCCCAAACAACCGTTTTATTGTCTGGATTGCATTCTCTATTCCATGAAACAATTGCCATGTGTTTGGTAAGCTTCAGATTGCGCTGTCGTACATCCTTGTCCTAAAACAGGGGTCTTCAAACTTGGCCCTTTGATGACTTGTGGACTTTAACTCCCAGAATTCCTCAGCCAAGCACGATGGCTGGGGAATTCTGGGAGTTGAAGTCCACCCATCTTAAAGTCGCCAAGGTTGGGAAACATTGCTTTAGAGCAGGGGTCTTCAAACTTGGCCCTTTGATGACTTGTGGACTTCAATTCCCAGAATTCCTCAGCCAGGCACACGTGCCTGGCTGAGGAATTCTGGGAGTTGAAGTCCACAAGTCATCAAAGGGCCAAGTTTGAAGACCCCTGTCCTAAAACATCTGGCCTGGGTCACTAAGTCCCCTGATCTGCAGTTGACCCAATCCAGATGTTCTGACATGAAAAACAGCCAGATAAATTATCAGCCCATAATCAGTGCATGAAAAAGAAAAGGAAGACCCACACCCTGCCTTTGGGATTAACTCCCCACTGAATAAGCAAGGAGCTGATTTTAGCTTTGGGCTCATAACCCCAGGATGGGGTGGTGGCGAAGGACTTTGGCGAAATATATTTTAATTGCCAGCCTTGTGGCTTCCATTAAAAAAAATTGGGGGTAGGCTTTAACATCTCACATTCATACACCTCCTAGCTGGCTTGCCAAAAATGTCCAAGAGAAAACAAAGGACACAGATAGTCCTCGACTTACGGCCACAATTGAGCCCAAAATTTCCGCTACTAAGCAAGGCCATTGTTGAGTTGAGTTTTGCTCCACTTTATGATCTTTTTGCCATGTTTGTTAAGTGAATCACTACAGTTAGTAACACAGTTAAAGTGAGTCTGGATTCCCTCCGTGACTTTGCTTGTCAGAAGGTTGCAAAAGGGGATCATGTGACCCCAGGGACACTACAACTGTCATAAGTACATGTCAGTTGCCAAGCGCCCGAATTTTGATCACATGACCATCGGGCTGTTGCAACGGTCCCTCTCTCTCATTCTCTCTCTCTCCCTCTCTCTCATTCTCTCTCTCCCTCTCATTCTCTCTCTCCCTCCTCCCTCTTCCTTTCTCTCTCTTTCTCTCCCTCCCTCTCATTCTCTCCCCCCTTTCATTCTCTCTCATTCTCTTTCTCATTCACTCTCTCTCATTCTCTCCCTCCTCCCTCTCCCTCCCTCCCTTTCTCATTCTCTCTCCCTCTCTCTCTCTCCCTCATTCTCTCTCCCTCCCTCCCTCCTTCTCCCTCCATCTCTCTCTCTCTCTCTCTCTCTCTCTCTCTCTCTCTCGCTAAGAATAAGTGTTGCAAAACCAGTTTTTCAAACCCCGTCTTGCTTCTGTTCAAACACCACCTGCATCAAGAGAGCACAGCAAATACGGGAGACATTCTTTAAAAACCTTGAGTCAGAGAAAGTCCCCTCCAGTCATCAGAGGAAGAGCCACGCTTTCCAAGGGTTCCATCTCATGTCCAGAAACAGCCTTTAATGTTATCCATTTATTTATTCAGTTTACATACGTCTCTCTTTGCATCTTGAGATCAGTAGGAATTTCACATTCAGCCCCATTCGGGTCTCAGCGGGCTGTGTGACTCCGAAGATTCCTTTCCAGGTTTCCCTTCTCCGGAGTCTCTGAAAATTTTCTCAACACCTGAAGTAGCAAACTCTTATAAATCATCGTAGAGGTAGTCCTCGGCTTACAACAGTTCATTTAGTGACCATTCAAAGTTACAACGGCATTGAAAAAAGTGAGTGATGACCGTTTTTCACACTTAACGACCGTTGCCGCATCCCCAGGGTCACGTGACCAAAATTCGGACACTTGGCAACAGAAATTTGGGGCGTAAGTTGAGGACCACCCTTGATCGACAGGGAGGTGGAGTTGATTGGCTTTTCTGTTGGGCTGTTTTATTTTTTCGTAAAGTGTCCCGGAGTCGCTGCAAGCGAGTTGGGCGGCCCTGCAAAATTTCCTTCATAAAAATAAAAATTTTAAAAAATGAAATGATTGACGAAGCAGAGCCGACCGTTTCCCTTGGCAGCTTCTAAGGCTGCGCGGGAGAGTCCCTCGGAGACTTCCAGCTGTTGCAGAAACAGCCTCCACAGCTGGGTTTCCTTTTGTTCTGAGCGGTGCAGACGCAGACCCGTGAAGCCTGAAGATTCAAAGCCCCCGGGCCGGCGGGGCGGACGAGAGAGGTCAGACTTGCCTACAGCCAGATTGCTTCATTAGAGGAGACACACTGACAGCAGCCGGCACAAGAGAGGCAGCCAGGCCTTTGTGGGGTTCTTGGGGGGGTGGGGGAGGCAGGGAGAAGGAAGGGTCCAGACAAGGAGGGGCCTTCCTTTCCTTTTTCTAAGGAGAACTGGAAAAAAGGCCGCTTTAATCCACTGGATTAATGGCAAAACCATCTTCTCTCTCCAAAATTGCAAATGCGAGAAAGTTTTTGCTCCGCCGGATTTGGTGGGAATCCTTGATTATCTGATCGGAGCCGCGCAGGAGGAGTTCTGTTTGTTTATTCGGGTCTTATTTCTTGCTTTGAATGTTATTCCCCAGGCAAAGGATTAATTGAACTAAACTGTTGCCACAGCAACCCTACAAATACGCGGCTTTAATCAAACGAAACTCGGACGGGATCAGAAGGGAGACGGGAAGACCGCAAAGCAAAGCAAAACAAAACAAATCAGGGCTGGGCAAAGCAAGCAGAAGCTGATTCCCAGTGTCAATCATATCGCAGAATGTCCCCAAGGTGCTTTTTTCAAGAGGCAACTGGACTTTCTTGTTTTTTCTTTGAAGACGTTTCGCTTCTCATCCAAGAAGCTTGTCTGCAAGGGTTTATACTCCTTGCAGACAAGCTGGTCATTTGCGTCCTTTTAGAGAGTTGTTCAGGCCACTTGGAGGTTCGTCTGTGGCCTCAGGGTCACCTGAGTGGTGCAAATGGGTGTGGAGCCTTCTTGGCTGCAGGATGTTTTTCTGCCCTGGGTCCCTTCCCTGTTGAAGACGGGCGCAGGCTGTCGGGGATGAGTTTGTATTTGCGTCTCCAATTGAAGTGCAAAATGGTTCCTGGAGTCTTGCCATGTTTTCTGGAAGTCCGTTCACACTCCCGCACCCTTCAGAGGGTGTTCATCATCCCAAAGTGCATGGCTAAATGACCTGGATGACTGAGAATCTCCACGGACATATTGCAGAACATCGATTCTGTCGGTTTGGAATAGCAAGCCCGTCCCATTCTGACGACCGAATCTGAAGCAACCAACCCTTTGGAAAAAGCAGTGTTGCGTGCGGGCCACAGCCTGAGTCATTGGCACTGTCAGCCTCGTTGGGCAAACGAGAAAGAAATTACCACCAGATGAGATAATTCTACTTTATTATAAAGCTACACTGAGAGAATTTTATGAAAGTACAAAGCTTGCACTGTCTCTTTTAGAGTCTTGGATTCCTTTCTGAGTTTCCCTACCTCAGGGGTCTTCAAACTTGGCCCTTTTATGACTTGTGGACTTCAACTCCCAGAATTCCTCAGCCAGGCACGCTGGCTGAGGAATTCTGGGAGTTGAAGTCCACAAGTCACGAAGGGGCCTTAGTTCCTCCATGCTGGCTGAGGAATTCTGGGAGTTGAAGTCCACAAGTCATAAAAGGGCCAGGTTTGAAGACCCCTGCTCTACCTGTTACGCAGCTCTGGGCTACGCAGTCTCTTATCTGACCACCCTTGCCAGCAAAGTCAATGGGGGAAGCCAGATCCGCTTAACGACGGAGTGATTCATTCAACTGCAGTTATTCACTTCTGACTCATGGCTAAAAACACCGCGGAACTGGGCGCGACTCACTTCACAACTGCCTTGTTTAGCGACGGAAATGTTGGTCTCCCAAATCTCCAAATTTTGATCCAATTGTGTTTGTAAGTTGAGGACATTAAAGGAAGCAGGAGGCACTCCCATTTCGGTGCCAACACAGAATGAGTTATTTAAACTGATACAGCTTCTGCACAAGCACAAAAAAGAGAAAAATGGGATGGGATGGGATAGGATAGGATAGGATAGAATAGAATAGAATGCAGGATAGGATAGGATATAGAATAGAATAGAATAGAATAGAATAGAATAGAATAGAATAGAATAGAATAGAATAGAATAGAGTAGAATAGAATAGAGTAGAGTAGAGTAGAGTAGAGTAGAATAGAATAGAATAGCTACTGTCACTTTAAATGTACAGTAATCAGCATACATTAAAAGATTTCATTGCATTCAGCTCTCAAAAGGTAACCATTACACACACACACACACACACACACGACGCAGAGAAACATCACAGTCTACTTCGAGTGTATACATATGCATGGCGAAAGAAAAGAATCCCGCGAATTTAGAAAAAAGGCTTCAACCACACAGGCATCGTCCATTTCAATAAATTATCTATGAAAAAAATAAGTGGGTGACAAAGAGACACCCTCTCCTTTAGGAATGTGTGTGTGACCTGGGCAAGTTCCATATTCTTTCCTCGGCTCGGTGGGTCCGTTCTGACCAGCCATCCCGCAGGGCCCATTCGCAGACAGACAGACCTGCAATTCATCAATAGCAAAGCATAAGTCTCTGATGACAGGCCTGGGCGGGGGGGGGGGGAATCACACCCACGTGCAAGCAGCCAAGTGCTGGGACTGTGCAGCAGACTAGAGGAACCGTCTGGAGGATATAAGTCTTGGTTGCACCAGGCCGAGTCTGCCCATCCGTCAAAGCGGACGTGCATTAAGAGCCTCTTTGCAGCCAGGGCAAAGGAGCAGCTGATCTAAAATACAAGCTTTTTTTTTTTTTAAAGAACTATTAATAATAATAATCTCTGTTGGGATTTCCCCCCATCGCTTCTGCCTTTGTTCAAAGGCAGAAATTCTGGGGAAGAGATGACCTGACATCTGGGATATAAGAAATTATGGTTATTTATTAAATGTAACCTATCCATTTCTCTGAAATGGTGTAGGGTTTTCTGCCTGCGCAGGGGGTTGGACTGGAAGACCTCCAAGGTCCCTTCCAACTCTGTTGTTCTATTCTATTCTATTCTATTCTATTCTATTCTATTCTATTCTATTCTATTCTATTCTATTCTATTCTATTCTATTCTATTCTATTCTATTCTATTCTATTCTATTCTATTCTATTCTATTCCATTCCATCTCTCTTTATTCTATTCTATTCTATTCTATTCTATTCTATTCTATTCTATTCTATTCTATTCTATTCTATTCTATTCTATTCTATTCTATTCTATTCTATTCTATTCCGTTCCATTCCGTTCCATTCCATTCCGTTCCATTCCATTCCATTCCATCTCTCTTTATTCTATTCTATTCTATTCTATTCTATTCTATTCTATTCTATTCTATTCTATTCTATTCTATTCTATTCTATTCTATTCTATTCTATTCTATTCTATTCTATTCCATTCTATTCCATTCTATTCCATTCCATTCCATCCCATCCCATCCCATCCCATCCCATCCCATCCTAAATTGTCCTGTGGATTTTTTTGCCTAATTTGAAAGCAACGCCCCCCCCCCCCCCCCGTGGCCTCACTGGATCAAATCTTCAAATTCGGAAGATGGATCCGCTGAATCAAACCGAGCGCTTGTGAATCCACTCGGAAAAATCAGGATGGAGAGCCATTTGTCATGGCCTAACACACGTTTCCCAATCAAGTTTAAAAGATCATACTGGATGAAGTCTCATTTGTATACACGCCCTTTACAAATACAGGTAATCCTCAGGTTAGGACAGCAGCTAGGAATCTCTTGTTATGAAGCGATGCGGTCATAAAACAGGACATCACCTGACTGCATTGTTTAGTGGCGGCAATCCCTCACTTCCGGCTGCCATTGTAACCCCTTCTGGTTGAAATTACTCCACGCTCAGCACTGTTGTAACTTTGGCTGCTGAAACAGCGGTCGTAACTTGAGGACTCCCTGAACCTCCTCTGCAAAGGGCAATTCCGAGGCTGATCATTTGAAAAAACATCCCCGGCGGAGTCCATAATGTAACCTGTAATCTTGCTGAAGGCCAAAAACGACGTGATATTTTATCCCCTCCAAATTTTGTACGTCTCCAGCTTATTCTCCTTCCTCAAAACATGAGCCTCTTTGCATCTTGATGGCTGCGGCTTCCTTAGCCGCCTTAATCATTCCGGTTATGACCGTATTTATCATTTCTATGGTGACACTCAATAGCACCGCGGCAGGACAAAAAATAAAAATAAAAGTTTCACCTTGCTCCAGGCATCAAACCACCTGCTTTGTCGAAAGAGAAAATTCCAAACGGACTCCCTTTTGATCACCAGATTGCTGACAAGCATTTTGGCCGTCCCCAAAGCTAGCGCCCGGGTCAAACCGACACGCAAACCGGAATGGCGAGAGGATGGCCTGTTTACACTTGGCATTACAATTCCACGCCCTGCCCGTGACCCAGTGTGCCTCCTTCTGCAAAGAAACGAAGTTCAAAGGGAAGGATTTGGGGCGACACGACAGCAGTCTTCCAATATTTGAGGGGCTGTCACAGAGAAAAGGGGATGGGGGGTCAAACTATTTTCCAAAGCACCCGAAGGCAGGACAAGAAATAATGGCTGGAAGTCCCAAAGGTGTTTTTTTTTTCAGGAGGCCACTGGACTTCCTTCGTTGTCTTTGAAGACGTGTCGCTTCTCCTCCAAGAAGCTTCTTCAGCTTTGCCTAGCTAAATGTCTGTGGATCAGAGCTGAGGAAGCTTCTTGGAGGAGAAGCGAAACGTCTTCAAAGACAACGAAGAAAGTCCAGTTGCCTCGCGAAAAATCACGAGGTAAATAAATGACTCTCCATCGGCATTTAGCTCATGGCTGGAAGATTACCACAGAGAGAACCAACCTCGTGTTAAGGAGAAATTTCCTGACACTGGGAACAATTAATGGAACAGTTTGCCTTCTGGAGTTGTGGGTGCTCCATCAAAAGTAGATTGTACAATCATTTGACTGGGATGGTATTAGGTCTCCTGCCTTGAACAGGGGGCTGGACTACCAGAGCTCCGAAGTTCCTTCCCTGCCCTCGGATTCTATGTTCTACGTTCTGGGTTGCATCACAGAAGCTGGCATATTGGTGCCACCCTGGGCACCACTGGTTTTTTTTTTCCATGCATGGACTTACGACGGTAATTCCAACTCAATTCCAATCGTAAATCGAGGACTGGCTGTAAAATCTTGTTCCACCTGTTGCCGATTGGCAATGGTGTGTTGTGTTGTGATGCCCTCCTATCTGATCCTTTTTTTTTTTTTAACAGGAGAGAAATGAACTCTGCCGGAAACAAGTATATACTGTAAGTGCTCGAAAACCGCTTTACAACCGAATCACTTCTTCAAACATCTGCTAATCTGGCTCTAACTCCCCTAGATTTCCACGAATCCAAGAAAAAAGCCATTAATTTTTAAAAAGAGGGCCGAAGAAACGGCCTCTCCCTCGTTCAGCAAGACGCCCTGTCTCCAAAACACACCAGCCAGCTCATCTCTCGGAAGGAGAATTGCGCTAAAGGACTGCTGGGCATAATATTCTCATGTAGAATCCATTTTCTAGAAGGAAGCATTAAAAGGATTCGTGCGGAACCATTTTAAAATCTTCAAACCATAAAAAATAAAAATAAAGAGCCGCCGACTGGGGTCAGGCCAAAACGCAAGCAGCCTGGGTTCGAATTTTTACAACGTTGCCCAAACCCGAACCCAGGACCCTTTCTTACAGTTTTTCCATCTGCAAAGCTGCGGGTCGAGGTATATAAAGAGAGGTTGTGGTTTGGGCTTTGCAGACCCCCAAGAAAGGCACCCGCTACCCCTGTCACAATCCCCACAACACACACCTGGAGCAAAACGCCCCCAAACATCCAATAATTATTTTATTACAGAATAACAGCGTTGGAAGGGGCCTTGGAGGTCTTCTAGTCCAACCCCCTGCTCAGGGAGGACACACTACCATTTCTGTTAAATGGCTGTCCAGTCTCTTCTTAAAAACCTCCAGGGATGGAGCACCCACAACTTCTGGTGGCAAGCTGTTCCACTGGTTAATTGTCCTCACTGTTAGGAAATTCCTCCTTAGTTCTAGGTTGCTTCTCTCCTTGGTTAGTTTCCATCCGTTGCTTCTTGTCCTGCCTTCTGGTGCTTTGGAGAATAGCTTGACTCCTTCTTCTTTGGGGTAGCCCCTGAGAGATTGGAACACTGCTTATCATGTCACCCCTAGTCCTTCTTTTCATTAAACTATACTAGACATACCCAATTCCTGCAAGCATTCATTGCATGTTTTAGCCTCCAGCCCTCTAATCACCTTTTCTGTTCTTCTCTGCACTTTTTCCAAAGTCTCAACATCTCTTTTTTATAATACGCTGGACCAAAACTGGAGGCAGTAAGACCGAATGTGGTCTTATGAAGGAGTCCTTTCTTTCCAAAGTCAGAATGGGGAACTTTGCAGCACTGGTGTTCTTCATGTGCTCCCAGCCTGTTGATTATTTTTTTCTCTTCGCTTCCCATCCCCCCCACACACACACACCCCAATTTCCACTTCACACCAACCTGCCCACCCCATCCCGCTGCAAACCCCCCCCCCAGCAGCTGCAATGGATCCTTCCGATGTAATTAACAAGGAGCCTGAGTCCTTTTGGGACACATTTAGAGCCAAGATCGGATGGGAAAATAAATGTCTTTGGGAGTTTCAGAGACATTAGCGGCCGCGCAGACAGCGGAGAGCAGCGAGCGGAAAAGAAATATAGCTGGCCGAAAGGGAGAAGGGTATTTACGTCCAGTCCCACCCCTCCTGGCACGTTGGAGAAGAAAAAAAAAGCAGGAAATTAAGAGCAAAAAAGCTTCGTTTTCCAACTGCATCAAGTCCAGCACGACACACAGAAAGTGAAAAAGCACCAGGCGTCATATACAGGCAGTCCTTGACTTACAACCTTAATAATAATAATAATAATAATAATAATAATAATAATAATAATAATAATAATAATAATGATGATGATGATGATGATGATGATGATGATGATGATGATGATGATGATGATGATGATAAGAATAGAATAGAATAGAATAGAATAGAATAGAATAGAATAGAATAGAATAGAATAACAGAGTTGGAAGGGACCTTAGAGGTCATCTAGTCCAACCCCCCCGCTCAGGCAGGAAACCCTACACCATTTCAGACAAATGACTGTCCAGTTTTGTCTTAAAAACTTCCAGCGTTGGAGCACTCACAGCTTCTGGAGGCAGGCTGTTCCACGGGTTAATTGTTCTCGCTGCCGGGAAATTTCAATTAGGATCAGAACGTCTTCTGTCGCTAAATGAGGCGATGGTTAGGTGGGCCGTGCCTGACTTTATGGCCCTTTTTGCCATGTTGTTAAGTGGAGGAAAGAAATACTCATGTGCGTTTGCTGTTTGTCGACTTCAGTTCGGCGTTTAACACAATCATTCCCCAGCATCTAGTAGACAAACTGGGCCTTTTAGGCTTAAACACTCCTTTGTGCAACTGGATTCTGGATTTTCTTACCAACAGGCCCCAATATGTGCGAGTTGGAACAAATACCTCAAATACCATTTTCTTGAGCACAGGTTCTCCTCAGGGCTGCGTCTTAAGTCCGCTGCTGTTCACCCTGTTGACCCATGACTGCTGTGCTAGGTTTGCCACCAACCATATTGTGAAGTTCGCAGATGATACAACAGTAGTGGGCCTTATTCAGGATGACAAGGTGGAAGCTTACTGCAAGGAGGTTGAGGGGTTGGTGAACTGGTGTAAAGAAAACAGCCTAGTTTTAAATACAAGAAAAACCAAAGAGATCATTGTTGATTTCAGAAAAGGCAGGCACAGCCACACTTCTCTGTGCATTAATGATTCACCTGTGGAGATGGTTACCAGCATCAAATTCCTGGGTGTGCAGCTAACGAGTAGGCTGACTTGGTCGCTAAACAGTGAGAAACTGGTGAAGCAGGCACAGCAGCGCCTGCATTTTCTGCGCCGCATGAGAAAAGCACATCTTCCTTCCCCTGTCCTGACCACTTTCTACAGGGGGACAATCGAGAGCATCCTGTCATACAGCATCACAGTCTGGTTTGGAGGCATCACTGCTTCAGACAGGAAGGCGGTGCAGAGAGTGGTGAGGATGGCCGAAAAGATCATTGGCAGTTCCCTCCCTACCATCCAGGACATAGCACAGAAGCGTTGCTTGAGCAGGGCCCGCAAGATTTTCTGGGACACTACACATCCTCTTCACAACCTGTTTTCCCTGTTACCTTCTGGGAGGAGGCTTCGTGGTATCCGTAGCAGAACATCCAGATTCAGCCATAGTTTCATTCCATACAGCATTAACCTTGCGAACTCTCAAACTTCCTCCTTGCGTTATATATTCAAGATGGACAGTATTTAATATTTATTTGCTATGTATATGTAGGGATGTGGGTCTATATATATGTTGTACATAGTATGTTTAGGTGTGTGTCATGTATATGTTTCACTTTGAGAGCGGGCAACTAAATTTCATTTTTTTTATGTGTGCCATTGTGCCCACAATATAAAAAATGACAATAAAGGTTATTTATTTATCTGAATCAGGTGGTCAACGGGAAAGTCACTAAGTGGTGATCATGTGACCGGCAGGACATTTTAAATACATGTCAATTACGAAGTGCCCAAATTTGGATTGGGGGGGGGCACTTCTATGCATTAATCCCTTCGCAACTTGGACTGTCGCCATATAAATGATTGTAAGTCAAGATCTACCCATTCCTTTATTCATTGCTCAGGCCACAGGCAGGCTCACTCGCAGATCAGGCGCAGTGGAGACCCATCCATCTTCAGACCTGGAAACTCACTCAGGACACCCACGTATTTGTGCATTCTCCATGTTGCAAGGAGTTAGGAACATCAGGGACAGAATAAAAATAAAACACAGTTGCCAAGAGGTCCTAACTCTGGGATGCTTTTTGTGTAAATATTGTGCTGTTGCAACTTCCCAAAATACTGTCACTTGGTTGAGTTGGGTGGCTATAGAAACTGAATGAATGAACGAACGAATAAATGAACAAATGAAAGAAAGGCTGACAGCCAGTTGTCTGGACCTTTTCAGTCCTAGGACAAGCAGACATGTTATCCAAGGGCCCATTCTTTTCTCTCCCGCCCCTCATTGTGCTTTATCTGTTGAATGCCTGCCTGCGGAGGAATGAGTCCCGGAAGAAGGAAAGCAGAAACCCTCCTTCACTTAGCTGGAGCATCCTTAGTTCTTGAATGAAGCAAGTAAAAAACCATCTGGGTCTCTCTCTCTCTCTCTCTCCTCCTCCTCCTCCTCCTCCTCCCCCATCCCCTCCCCCTACCTGTTGAATGCCTGCCCCACAGGAAGGAAAGAAGATAAGATTGGCAAACTTTCTCTGGGAGATAGAGAGCTACATTTCAGAAAAGTCGATGTTTTCTGAGTTTAACCCCTCTGTCGGCGCAATTCGGTGACCTCTGCAGAAGGGAGCATAACACCATCTCAGTCACCCAGAATCAAAGCCACCAGGGCTGAGCTTAACCCAGGTTAGCCCCCCCCCCTGGAGACAGGCAGCCCCACACTTTCTTCCTGACCCAGTGAAACAGGCCTCAGTGAACAATCTGGGGGCACCAAGGATGCAGCTTTGGTGCAGAAAACAGGAAGAGACCCAGCTGTGAAGTGAGTTGACGGGAGCCTTTGCCGCTCCAGATCCCCCCTCGTGTGGGTTGCCTGCCCCCCCGCCTGCCCCCCCTCCTGGCTGTTGGCAGCAGACCCAGAATTGCAGCACCGCCGCCAGAGCAGGAGAGCGGTAATAAATAAAACCCAGCGAGAGCAGCAGTGGAGCCCAGAGGGCGGTGCAGGCACCAATGAGGATGCTTTTGCCGCTGGTTCTCCTCCCGGCTGCCTCTCCCCGCCCAGGAGCCTGGAGCTGGCTGGGCCCCCGGGAAGGCGAGAAGGAAGCAGGAAAAGAAGCAGAGGGAGGGAAGGAGATCCAGAAAGGCAAGGAAAGAAGGAAGGGGGCAAGAAAAGGAGACGGGAAGGAGGGAGGGAGGAAAGGGCAGAGAGAGGGAGACAATGAAAGGAAAGAGAAAAAAGGAGGGAAGGAAGGAAGGAAGGAAGGAAGGAAGGAAGGAAGAAAGAAAGAAAGAAAGAAAGAAAGAAAGAAAGAAAAAGAAAGAAAGAAAGAAAGAAAGAAAGAAAGAAAGAAAGAAAGAAAGAAAGAAAGAAAGAAAGAAAGAAAGAAAGAAAGAAAGAAAGAAAGAAAGAACTTTTAAAAAGTTTTTCCAAAAGTTAGAAAGATTGGAATTTCGATCCCACGGCGATGCTGCAATGCTCACCAATGCAAGGATAAGTTTATGTCCCTTTTTTCAATGCCGTCGTAACTTTGGACGGTTGCTCAATGAACAGTTGTAAGTCAAGGATTACCTGTATCTACTTTTTAAATGAAGCTTTCTTAGCTTCCACAACTCAAAAGAGGTTGGCTGGGGAACTCTGGGAGTTGAAGTCTAACGTCTCCCCAAGTTGCCAAGCTGGAGAAACATTCTTTTAAACTCAAACTCCCTGGAGAATGTTTGACTCCAAAGCTGGGCCAATCTTGTCTCTTGAGTAAACATTGTCTCTGCAGACAAGGAAATAACCAGGATATTCTTTGTTTAATCTGTTCTGTTGTCAGGCAGGGCGGTGGACCAGGAAAACGTCCCTTACCTGCTTCAGAATTTACACAAATAAAAGCGAAACTCCCCAGCGCTGGCCCGGCCACGGCAATCTGATTACAAAAGTCATTTATTTTCCGGTCATTAATAATTTGTGCAATAAAGGATTGCGTGCTTTTCAGAGCGAGGAGGAGCTATCGGCACAAATTTTGCCTGGTGCGAGGCTGCGCCTGGAGCATAAATTATTCGTTTCTTATCGTGCTGGTCTCCATTTTTCACGCTGCCAGGGGTGAGTCGCCAGCAGCTGGCCCCCAAGCTGTGATCTTATTTTACGCCGCAGGGCAAAAGCCGGAGAAACTGTTATTCTGGTTTTAATTATGCAACCCTCTTCTTATCCGCTGGAAATCAGCCCCACCCAGCAGGGAAAGCAATGTGTTCTTTCTGAGCTGTGGGACACCAACAACGTTTGCCCCCCCCCAGTGCTGACAAACAGACCCCCAATCCCCCTTGAGAGAAAAATTCCTGCAAGTTTGGGCATCTGATGCCCTCAGGCCTAAGTAGACCAAAGAGAATTGCCTGGTGCAAAATAAAAAGGCATTACCTAAATCTGGGGTTTCCGGCAAAAATAAAAATGTCCAACGTCCGACAAAAATTACCCATGGCAAACAATGGGTTTGCTCAACAAATGCAGTGTTCGCTTTAAAAGGTTGTAAAACTAAACATAGCTATGTGATGATGATCTAAACAAGGTCGTCATAACCTGCTCAATAGTAGTAACTGTGAGAGGGATCTCGGAGTCCTAGTGGACAATCACTTAAATATGAGCCAGCCGTGTGCTGCAGCTGCCAAAAAAGCCAACACAGTGCTGGGCTGCATTAACAGAGGGATAGAATCAAGATCACGTGAAGTATTAATACCACTTTACAATGCCTTGGTAAGGCCACACTTGGAATACTGCATCCAGTTTTGGTCACCACGATGTAAAAAAGATGTTGAGACTCTAGAAAGAGTACAGAGAAGGCAACAAAGATGATTAGGGGACTGGAGGCTAAAGCATATCAGGAACGTTTGCTGGAATTGGGTATGTCTAGTTTAATGAAAAGAAGGACGAGGGGTGACATGATAGCAGTGTTCCAATATCTCAGGGGTTGCCACAAAGAAGAGGGAGTCAAGCTATTCTCCAAGGCGCCTGAGGGCAGGACAAGAAGCAACGGATGGAAACTAATCAAGGAGAGAAGCAACCTAGAACTAAGGAGAAACTTCCTGACAGTTAGAACAATTATCCAGTGGAACAACCTGCCTCCAGAAGCGGTGAATGCTCCAACACTGGAAGTTTTTAAGAAGAGACTGGACAGCCATTTGTTTGAAATGGTATAGGGTTTCCTGCCTGAGCAGGGGGTTGGACTAGATGACCTCCAAGGTCCCTTCCAATTTATTTATTTATTTATTTATTTATTTTTGTTGTTGTTGTTGTTGTTGTTGTTGTTGTTGTTGTTGTTGTTGTTATTATTATTATTATTATTATTATTATTATTATTATTATTATTATTATTATTATTATTATTATTATTATTATACATGCCATTTAACAATTGTCAACAAGAAAGACAAAACGACTGGATAGTGGACATGGCAGTGCCTGGAGCCAGCAGAATAGAAGAGAAAGAACTAAAAGAAGATCACAAAACAGAAATAGAACGACTGGCAGAAGGAAGCAAAGATAGACCCCCAAAGTCCTAGGCGCCTTGGGTGCAATCCCTAAACAATTGGAGCATCATTTGAACCCCGTGGGGAATTGACAAATTCACCATCAGTCAATTGCAAGAGGCGGCAATTGACTGGGAACAGCTTACATCCGGCGATGATACCTCTTAACACCTTCAAACATCCGCAACTGCCTATCCCAGGTCCTTGGGAAGATCTCAGTCGGTGGACCAAAAAACCCAGCCAAATTCAGCCTGAACATCTGGCTGACTGTACGATAATAATAACAACAGAATAATGGGTTAGGCAACCCCCTGTTGCAAATACAAATAAGTGATTGCCTTTTTTTTTTTTTTTTTTTAACACACTGCAAAATGCAACTCTTTCTCTTTCCGTTCTGACCCACTGCTGTGACCTTATCCGCTTTCCCAGCGGGGAGGGGGGGGACTCAGACTGATGACGAGTCTGCTGGCGGCACAGTTCAATTAACAAGGCCACCCCCAAGCTGCCGCCATCTCCTCGGTGACTCATTCAGTTCCAGCAGAGAAAAAGCAGCAAAAAACTTGGATTACAGCCATGCTTTTCTCTCATGGAGGAAGTTTCGACCCAGCCTTTTACATCCCCCTGGTTAGAGACACCCCCAAAACATTAGAATGGAATAGAGCTGGAAGGGACCTTGAAGGCCTTCTAGTCCAGCCCCCTGCAAAAGCAGGAGAACACGATGCCCACTCTTTAGTAAACAAGACTCAGGGTCCTTATGCATATGAGCACTGCGCCGTGCCTTGTGTTCAAAATTCAGGCAGTTATTTCCAACCTTTTCAACCCCTGAAAACCATTTTTAACCTCGGCAACCCTTAACTTACAGCCTTATGGCCACCGCAGCCTTCCCCACCGTCACGGGATCGAAATCCGGGCGCTTGGCAACCAATATGCACTTAGACAGACCCGCAAAGGTCGTTGATGCAAGGACCCAGTTGCACATTTACCTTTTCAGAACCCTTGTTTCTGCAAATGGTCACTAAACGAGGCCATCGCTCAATGAGGACTGCCTGTAAGAAAAACCTTTGCTTTCCATTGCCCCCCCGCCACCCCCCCCAAAAAAGCAAAATGATTTATTTGGGGAGGGGAGAATTTTTCCACTCCTTTTTGCGCAAAAGTCCTTACTTGTGAGACTGAAAAATGGTTACAGCACGGGGAGATGGGGAAGGCCGTGCCTGAGCCCAGCGATCTGTGCCGCTGGAGGGCCCTCCCTGATCAATTTGGGGAGAAAAGTGGGGGGAGGGAGATTGTGAGAGGGATTTAGGTGTGGACCACCACTTAGGTGTGAGCCAGCAGCTGCCAAAAAAGGCCAATGCAGTTCTAGGCTGCATCAACAGAGGGATTACATTATCACCAGAAGTGATAAAACCCCTTTATACCGCCCTAGTGAAGCCACATTTGGGAATACTGCATCCAATTTTGGTATCCCCACAATCCCCCCCAAAAAAGATGCTGAGACTCTAGAAAGAGTGCAGAGAAGAGCAACCAAGATGATCAGGGATCTGGAGGCTAAACCGTACGACGAACGATTGAGGGAATTGTATGTATGGGAACGATTGTACGTCTACAGCCTATCAAAGAAAAGGATTGGGAAGGACATGGTAACTGTCTCCCAGTACTTGAGGGGCTGTCACGAAGAAGGGAGGGGGAAATCAATTTATTCTCCAAATTACCAGAGAGCAGGACAAGAAATAACGGGTGGAAGCTTGTTAAAGGGAGATCCAATCTAAAAACAATGAGAAATTTCCTGACAGTGATCAATGGATTACTGGATTAATCAATAGAACAGCCTGCCTCCTGGAGTTGTGCATGCTCCATCACTGGAGGCTTTCAAAAATAGACTGGACAACCATTTGGCTGGGATGATACAAGGTCTTCTGCCTTGAGCAGGGGGTTGGACTAGAAGACCTCTAAGGTCCCTTTCTCCCTTAGGATTCCATGTTCTATCTATCTCCATTGCTCGGAGGTGGGGAAGCCACCTGTTTTGTTCGTCCCTCATTCGTGTCTCTATTCTGTTCATCCATGATTGAATTTTCCGCCCGATTTGGACCGAAAAGCTGCACATTTGTCTATTCCACAAAGAGCTTCCTCTCACACCCTAGAGCAGTTATTGAGTGCATCCTGCTAAGGAAGACAACACACAAGGACAACGAGTTGGAAGCACTACATTCCCTCCCCCGCCCCCCCCCCGAAAACCTCTTCTCTTAATCAGCCTCCACGATGTTTACAATGCCTTTATCGCAGAGGTTTTAATTGCCACCAGCATCTTCCCTGCCAGCCCAAAGGCAGATATTTTGAACGCAGAATTATACCCCAAAAGGATGTGCGCAGGAGACAAAAATCCCACAAAAAGCCAACATTCGTAGGCTTGCTTGCCCAATGCAAATATCCCTATCGACACCCAGGCCTTTATTTATATCCCTTATTTAAGAATATTATGATTTTATCTGGAATTGCACCCTGAAAATCAGGTTACCACCTTGTTGTTGCGAAAAACAGAGGCCTGGTGGTGTGCCAAGACTAGCCAAACTGGGGTTTCTCAACCCTGGCCACTTAAGTTCTGCGGACTTCAACTCCCAAAATTCATGCTGGCTGGGGAATTCTGGGAGTTGAAATCCACGCCGCTTAAGGATGCCAAAACTGAGGAACAGCGGCCTAGGGCTAACCAGAAAGCAGAAGAGCAGGAATAAATCAAACCAATAAGTGCTTTAAGATCACAGGGAAAATTCCAATTTCCAGGCAACACTCAGCGCTTACAAATAAGAATTTAGACGAGTGAAAGGCAGTACAAAATGGGGGAAAAAAATGTGCCAAGGGTTCCTTTGATATCCCCAACATAGGTTGAAGGACAACTCACTTCAGTTTAAACTTTTAAAGCTTAAATATAATAAAAAGACTGCGGAAAAGCTCCCACATGTTTTGTAGCTGAATGACGCTTCAAAGGAAAGCTGGCCGGGTACACACATGAACACAGACACAAAACCACACATGCATTTCTGGGATCACAGCCACCAATTTAATCCACAAAGCTGGCAAGCATCTGTCTGCAAGGTAAGGATTGGAAAGAGTCTCACGAGTTGATTAATCTGGGTTTTAACATCAAGATAGGTGAGGAACCCAGGTTGGTTCGTAAAGAAATTTACAGCTTCAATTTTTGGCCTTCTGGCCGCTGTTTGAAGCAACTTTTGGCCTAAAACGAATCAAAGGTTCCTTATGCTTTTTTGACCAGTCTAAAAGCTCACTTGGTCTTTGATCACCCAAAAGGTCATTGGTCAATTTGGCTGGAGAATCTGCTGACAAACACCAGGAACGTCTAACAAGAGAGGGATCTTCCCAATACAGATTTACTCTTTCAGTGCTCAACAAGAAGCTCTTTGTTTTAAAATGTTCCCGTTTCATGACCAAAACCACAACTGGCTAAACATGTCTAGGACAAGAAAAGGGGGAATAAGTGAGACTTCCTTTTTTTCCCAATTTTATCCGTTCTTTTTTTTAAAAAAAACAAAACAGTTTTTTCCCCCTTACAGGTAGTCCTTGATTTTACAAGCATAATTGGGACCAGAACGTTTGTCACTAAGTGATGCAGTTGTTAAATAAGTCATCACTTGTGACCCCATTTCACAACCTTTTCTGGTTATTCGGTGAATTACCACAAGCTGAAGTCAGATCATGAGCACCGTGGAGGTTTCACCTAGTGAAATCAAGTTGCTAGTCCCAATTGAGGTTGCTAAACAAGGACTACCTGGAGGCAGAGAAGATTCTGCCTCTCTTTCTCTCTTTCCAAAGAATCTCAAAAATACATTAAAATGAGGTAAGCACCCATTTTAATTACCTTACCGGTGGGAATAGCCTCTCTCTCCCTCTTTCTCTCTCATGCACCCTGAAAGAAACCAAAAGAAAATCCAGACAAAATATTAAAATTTGGAACAGAACTAATAAACCATAATCTAACATTATATCAGCATGTTAGCTCGTAAGAAGCAGTTGTTATGTTTAACCTTTATACCACTTCAGCTAAACAAATCTAAGCATCTTAGAAATCCATAAGCCACCAGGAAGTATGCAGAATGAAATATGTATATACATCAAAACAATGTAATAAGGAAGATAAGCAATCATCAAGGGTGCTTTTGCTAATTCAAAAATGAAATTTGCATTTAACGTGACGAGTCTGAGTCCCAATTGTATCTTAGCATTCAGCCTTATCCAGAGAGAGAGAGAAAGTGCATTAGAAGTATAAAATGTCAATTGTTTTAACAATGCTGCAAGCAAGCCAGACTTTGGGATATGATGTGTGAATACCAGCATTATATGGCTCCAAAATTTGAGGAAATATTCAGCCATTTTTCCGCCCCGTAGCATCTGTCTTCCCTTTAGTGGTGGGCACATGGAAGATGCCCTTGGCAAGTTGGGAACATATGTTAATGGCCCTTACGATAGTGGGCTGCTTCTTTCCATTCTTATTTTCTATGTGTTCACAGAAAGGACCAGAAACTTGCCAGAATCAGCCTGTAAAAATTAGCACCCTCCTTATACGCCAGGTGTTTAGTGAATTCATCCACTTGGTTCAATTCACACAACACCAAACTCTGAGCTGATCACCATTATTCAGCTTTGGCCAATACGCTAAACTCAATTGAGAATTTGGGACGCATCGTGTTGGGGAAATCCAAACGTCCACTTATTATGGGCTACAAGCCCTTCAACTTCCTGAGTCAACCATGATTGGGTTCAAGGTGGTTTCGTATGTATGTGTTTGTTCTGTGTGTGTCACAATCTCCAGGCATCTCAGAGAAGTGACAGCCAGCTATAAATTTTAAGACTCCTGAGGGATTGCAACACAGGGGTTCAGATCCTGTCTGCCCTCCAGCTTTTACTGGCACACAGAGCCAGGGTTGAGCACGAACACCCAGCAAGTAGCCTTCACACACAACACGCCAAACTGGATAGGTTGGCCTGGCCGGGCAAAAGCTCCTCCAGCGGAATGGATGAAAATGCTCGTTGCGCAAACCCATCGGGAGAGTCTCTTAAAATTCTCTCGCATCCATCTGGCTCAGCTGGAAGCCGAGCCTTCCTCCCTCTCGGGTGGCCTACCTCGCGGGGCTGGGGGCCGGCAGCTCCACCTTGCCGGCGCCCCCACCTGGCGCTCGCTCCGCGTCCCGCTCGCCGCGCAAGAGCCTCCCACGCGCACCTGGTTTGAGAGCACCGCGCCGGGCTCCCCTGGCCGGCCACTCGCCTTTGCGCGCACGGCTGCTCAGCCTCGCCCGCCTTCCGGGCTGTTCCGGAGACCAAAGCCGGCCAGGTCACCGCTCGGCCGCTTGGCCGCTTGCCGACCTCCCCACTGCAGGCGCGCCCTCCCACGTGGAGAAGCCGGAGCTGCCGCCGCCGCCGCCGCCGCCGCCGGCTCCCTGGGGCTGTTGGGGAGGGATCGAGGCTTCCCGGAATCCGCCGCCGCCGCTGCCTGGAGCGCCAAGAGGCGAGGCCAGGCGGGAGTCGGCGTTGTTTGCTGGGCAGGCGGGGGAGGCGGTGGCGGCGGTGGCCCCGCCGCCGGGGCTGCCCGAAGCGCCTTGACGCGCAGGGACGCCCGGCGAGAGAAGCGCGGCGCCGAAGCTAGGGAGGGGTGGATGGATAGATGGATGGATGGATGAAGGATGCGCGCCTTGGGACGCGCGAGCAAGCAGGCGCGGGCGGTGGTTCCCCCAAAACGGACCCCCCAATTCAAAAGCTGCTCTGCTAGCCAGATGGTGGGGCGTCTGTGTGTGTCCGTGTGTGTTTTAATGCCCTTGGAGTCATTGTAGACTCCTGGCAACCGTCCCTGCAGATTTCCTGGCAAAATTGGGGAGGTTTTTTTTTTTTTTGCCCTTCTCTTTTTCTTCCCAGTGGGAATGGCCCAAGATGACCCAGCTGGCTTTGTGCCCAAGTCTGTTTCCTGGTTTTTGAGCCTGGTGCCTTCACCGCAGCACCAAACTGGTTCTCCCTGTCATAATCATGTTTATTTACTGCTAGGAGACCTGAACAGATTTAACTCTTCATGGCAAAACACATCACAGCCAGCTTCGGTCAGTCTCCGGGACTTTCCAGATGGGTGGACTTCAACTCCCCAGAATTCCCCAGCCAGCACGTCTAGGTTAATTTTGCCCCAGGCTTTGTGATTTTTTATGGTGGAAAAACGTCATTAATGTCTCTGCAACTTGAGGCCAGTTGGCAGTCCTGGGCAGACTTGGGTATTGATCATGAATTGGGAGGCAGAATGATCAAACAGGTTAACAAGTCTCCGGGCTCAGAGACCCACGTTTTGGAAATACGGGCTGTTTAAATTTCCCAGTTTCCCTTAGCAATTCGCATCACTGAACTTGGCTCACCAAAAGCAGGCTAATAAATCCCTCACCTGTGAAGACAAGCATGGTTTAAGGCAATCCATAGCTCAGTCTCCGAGCCTAAGGAGGATGCGCTTAGTTATTATTATTATTATTATTATTATTATTATTATTATTATTATTATTATTATTATTATTATTATTATTATTATTATTATTATTATTATTCCAAGGATGCAAAAGAGGAAGAGAAAAAGCAGGTGTGTGTCATGTAACTTACACGGCCAAAATTAGAGATGGAAGGACAAAACAGGTAGTCCTCGACTTAACGACAAAAAATTGAGCCCAAAATTTCCAGTACCTGGATTTTGATTATGGGGATGCTGCAACGATCGTGAAGTATGAAAAACGGTTATAATTGTCATTTTTCAGTGCCGTGGTAACCACTAACGGTTGTAAGTCAAGGACTGCCTGTACACAATTCACAAATTCTGAGTCTTTGTGTTACTAAAAAAAAAACCATCTATACAGGCAGTCCTCGACTTAACAACCTGTTCATTTAGTGACCGTTCAAAGTTACAACGGCACTGAAAAGAAGTGACTTAGGACAGCCTCCCCAGGGTCATGTGATCAAAATTCGGATGCTTGGCAACTGACATGTACTTAGGACAGTTGCAATGTCGGTTACCATTTCAAAAAAAAATATCGGAAATATACAACTGACCTTTCCCACAGGGAGAGCAGTTTTCTCCCCTGATTCAAGGAACAGAGAAGGCAAAATGGCAGAGAGAGGCAGGGCTGTCTCTGTGCGCTCCCTCGAATCCACAGCCCTTCCTCTGTTCCCCTGGCAAAGTGCCCCAGATTTCACACCTCCCGTCCTGGAGACCAACCCAGATTTGGATCCTGCAGATTGAACACACACCTTGAAGCTGTGATGAAACAGAGGTAGTTCTCGGGTTACGACAGCCCTTGAGTCATAATACGCTCAGAGTCGTTCGCTATGAGAAGATGCCGCAAATAAATCAAATAAATGTAAATAAACCATTCAATCATTTCGGTTGTTAAGCGATGCGGTCATAAGGAGATAATACAAACATCGCATAACAGCATTGTTCAGCGATGGCCCCCTTCCGGTCGTAGCTCCCCCTTGGTCAGTGCTGTTGTAACTCTGAATGGTTGCTGAATGAAAAGTTGTAACTCAAGGACTACTTTAGGGGAGAGAGGACAATTTAAAAGTACTCCAGCTAAGGACGGTGTCAACGCTGTTAACATTGGATGTTTTTGCATTGACGCAGCCATTTTCTTCTTTTTGCCTTTAGAGTTAGATGATGCTGGGAGGGGGGAGGAATGTGCATGAGAGTTCAGCTAGACATAACAACACTGGACCTAGTGTGAGAACCAAGGTTATTGACATAAGAGATGATAAGAATTGGCGGGCTGGAGAACTGGAGGGGAAGCCTGCATTTCAAACTAATTGGGGAATGTGATTTATGACAGTTAATTGGAGGAGGGAATTGTGCTTTGATACTATGTGCTCAGGGGAGGGGAACTCAGTTTTTGGCTTCGATTGTGTTAGTGCCGATGCTATGCTACTCAAATAAAATATTCTTTAAGGTAAACAATGCCTCGAAGTTCTTTGAAGAGTTTCATCTGTCGGAACCATGACAAGACGGCTTTATCCAGATTCACTGGTGGGTTGGCATGAAAACCACATCAAGAATCCAAAGAGGATGGTAAGGGTATGAGTGTAACACACAACGGGGGACAAGGCCTTAGAGAGAGAGAGAGAGCGATGAATTATTTGGGGAGTTAATACCCCAATGCACACGTGCACCCAGAAAATAGGTTAACCCCACACATGATTTTTTTTTTAAACAGGTTGTGTGAACGCAGCAACTGCTAAGCCTCGGAAAATTCCAATTTCAGCGCAAGCGTGTTCTTCAAAGGCCAGGGGAACATTAATTGTGTGATGCAAATGCAAAACTTTGTTCTAACTGAAGGAGCCACGGGGTTAAAATTAACCTTAAGCAAATATATTGCACAGTCTTCTCGGTTTCATCCACAGGGGCCCTCGGCAGGGATCAAATACAGTAACGGCTTAAAAAGGCATCTCTACCATAAGGTCCTGGAACTGGGAAAGGAAAGTGAAGTCCCTTACTTAGTTGCTTTATTTATTCAATTTATTTATTCTATTTGCATGCCAGCGTCGAGCAACTCTGGTCAGCTTACAATGTCATAAAACAGTTAGAGCATTAAAAACATTAGAAGTAAAATTAAATTTAAAAAAAAGAAACTGGAGAAAAAAGAACCGAAAATGGGAAGGAAGGGAACGTAGCTGATTAGAGCTTAAGAACTGAGATTTTGCTTGGGGCGAAATACTAAGTTTAGGGAGTCCAAAATACAGTCCAGAATTTACTGAATTCATCTAATAATAGAGGAGATCTTAGATCAGTGGTTCCTGACCTTTTCTATACCCCACACCCCTAGGACGCTTCTGATATCTTCTCGCACCAATTACAAAAGTTCGAAATAACAGCAACAAATTATGCATATACACAAATTATGCATATACACTAGTTTAATGAAGAGAAGGACGAGGGGGGACATGATAGCAGCGTTCCAATATCTCAGGGGCTGCCCCAAAGAAGAGGCAGTCAAGCTATTCTCCAAAGCGCCTGAAGGCAGGACAAGAAGCAACGGATGGAAACTAATCAAGGAGAGAAGCAACCTAGAACTAAGGAGGAATTTCCTGACAGTTAGAACAATTAACCAGTGGAACAACCTGCCTCCAGAAGCCTCCAACACTGGAAGTTTTTAAGAAGAGAGTGGACAGCCATTTGTCTGAAATGGGATAGGGTTTCCTGCCTGAGCAGGGGGTTGGACTAGATGACCTCCAAGGTACCTTCCAATTTTATTATTATTATTATAATTTTGAAAACCCCAGTTTTCGCACTCCCTGGAATATCATCTCGCACCCGCAGGGTTGGGAACCCCTGTCTTAGATCCTTCAAGGCCAAATCCACTGTCTTTAATTTTTGCCGGTGAGTGACAAATGAAATAAAGGTTCTTTCTGCCCGTCCCTCTTTTGCAAGCAATGTTTGGGGAATAAACTTTTGACACCAGCCGGCACAAACATGTGGCCTCTCTG
Organism: Azemiops feae; assembly: GCA_023970755.1. Lineage (NCBI taxonomy): Eukaryota > Metazoa > Chordata > Lepidosauria > Squamata > Viperidae > Azemiops > Azemiops feae. The sequence goes on along the minus strand of JALGBA010000710.1, from coordinate 602,659 downwards.
CTTTAACCCTCCTGCCTCCCAAACAGCTGTTTTTCCCCCTCTCAGAGGATGGCAAAGGAGGGCCCCAGACCTGAAATTTAGCTGCCACCCACACAAGGAAACCTTGGTTAGTGCTGATCAATGTTTCCCTTTTGAGCTGCAGGCAAATAGGACTTCCCTCCCAGCCGCCTCTGCAGCATATCAACCCACGTTAGCGCTTAAAGGCTCCCCCGAAGTCTTGGGCTCCCCCTTCCAGCACTCCCCTCCTCCTACTTCATTGTGCAAGCTTTTGCAGAGTAGGAAAAACTTGACATGCAAGAAAGAAGGTGTTGCACAAAGGCATAGTGAGAGAGAGAGAGAGAGAGAGAGAGAGAGAGGTGATATGATAGCTGTGTTTCAATATCTCAGGGGTTGCCCCAAAGTAGAGGGAGTCAAGCTATTCTCCAAAGAAACCTGAAGGCAGGACAAGAAGCAACGGATGGAAACTAATCAAGGAGAGAAGCAACCTGGAACTAAGGAGGAATTTCCTGACAGTTAGAACAATTAACCAGTGGAACAGAAGTTGCCTTCAGAAGTTGTGGGTGCTCCAACACTAAAGAAGCTTCAGAGCTGAAAAAGCTTCTTGGATGAGAAGTGAAACGTCTTCAAAGAAAAAACAAGGAAGTCCAGTTGCCTCTTGAAAAAGCACCTTTGGGACAACCTGGATGACAAAGAATCTCCACAGACATTTAGCTCCAGTACTCAAGGGTTTTAAGAAGAGATTAGACAGCCATTTATCTGAAATGCTATAGGGCACGGGTCTTCAAACTTGGCCCTTTTATGACTGGTGGACTTCAACTCCCAGAATTCCTCAGCCAGGCTGAGGAATTCTGGGAGTTGAAGTCCACCAGTCATAAAAAGGCCAAGTTTGAAGACCTCTGGTCTGGATCCAAGCCCGCAGTTTTATCAAAATGGCCGACTGAGGAATTCTGGGAGTTGAAGTCCACAAGTCATAAAAGGGCCAAGTTTGAAGACCTCTGGTCTGGATCCAAGCCCGCAGTTTCATCAAAATGGCCGACTGAGGAATGCTGGGAGTTGAAGTCCACAAGTCATAAAAGGGCCACGTTTGAAGACCCCTGGTATAGGGCTTTCTGTTTAAGCAAGGGGTTGGATAGCAGGCCTCCAAGGTCCCTTCCAACTCGGGTAATTCTGTTATTTTGTTAAATTTAGAATCTTTGGTTTATTCTCCCAATTGCCCAGACAGGTAGACAGGGCCCATCCAGGCAGAAAAAGAGCATTATTTGTTTTTGGTTTTTTTCTGCTTTTTCTCCCCTTCTTCTCCTCTTTCGTCGGATGGCACTTAGACATGCATGGGATCCTTTTAATTAGCTTATTACTTTGTTTTATCTGAAAATACATGAGCCGGGGAATAAACAGCATTTCTCTCTCTCCTCCATCACCGCCCCCCCAAGCAGTTGCCGCTTCCTTACATCGCCGGTGATTAAAACTCTCTGCCACTCCAGCCTGGTGGCGTGGTGAATTTTATCGCAGTTTTATTTCCTTTACGGAGCTTCGGCTGCCGTGGCTGCTTTGATTAATTCTCCCTTGCCTGACCTCCCTTCCGCTTCTGAATATTCAGTGGAAATGCTGATTGCGTGCAGCAGCCTCCCTTGCAAGACGGGCCCCTCGTGTATCTACACAACGGCACAACTGTGGTGTGCCGTCCCAGATTTGGGCACCTGAAGAAGGACGGCTGGAAAGCCACGACGTTGGTCTTTCAAGGGGCAAAGGACACACCCGTATGGCACAGCCAGCAGTGCTTGTGCACCATGGATTGAGCCATTGTGGTTTATTTCGTCACACGACGGAGCAAAAGGACTACAGAAGAATTGGAGATTTTGGACTATTTCATTAATGACTTAACAGCATTATCACCCAAGCATTGTCCAGGGGATTTCAAGCCTGTATTCATCATTGCAGTGTTTTTCAATCTTTTGCAACTTGAAGAAGGGTGGACTTCAACTCCCAGAATTCCCCAGCCATTTTCAAGCTTTTGTGACCTTCTCCTGAGGAATCCAGATTCACTTAATAACCGTGTTACTAACTTAACAAATGCAGCGATTCACTTAACAGCTGTGTCCAGGAAGGTCGTAAAATGGGATAAAACTCACTTAACAAATGACTTGTTTAGCAACAGAAATCTGGTCGTAAGAACAGAACAGCAGCAACAGAAATTGTGGTTGTAAGTCAAGGACTTAAGGGATCCCTTATTGAAGCAACCAAGAAAGGAACAACGGCTTCTGAAATGCATTTGTTCTGTTAAATTCAGGGAGAAACGGGTTGAGGTTTCTGCTCAGATAGCCCACCTCACAGGGCCGTTGTGCTGAAAGTAAGAATGAGGGGCCATGCCACAAAATATTAATGTAAATTTATTTACCTATAATAACTTCGGTTGACTTCAGCCAGGAAGGTGAGAATCGATATACAGAAGGCAAATAGGTGATGTTTGACTAACAACAGATCCTTGAGTGACCCTTCAAACTTACAACGGCGCTGCAAAAAGTGACTTAGGACCGTTTTTCACACTTAGGACCGTTGCAGCACCCCCACGGTCACAGGATCAAAATTCAGATGCTTGGCAAACTGACTCGTATTTATGACGGTCGCAGTGTCCCGGGATTGCGTGATCCCCTTTTGCGAACAAACAAAACTAATAGGGAAGCCAGATTTGCTAACTTAACAACGAAGGAGAAACTTCCTGACAGTGAGAACAATTAACCAGTGGAACCACCTGCCTCCAGAAGCGGTGAATGCTCCGACACTGGAAGTTTTTTAAGAAGAGACTGGACAGCCATTTGTCCGAAATGCTATAGGGTTTCCTGCCTGAGCAGGGGGTTGGACTAGATGACCTCCAAGGTCCCTTCCAACTTTATTATTATTATTATTATTATTATTATTATTATTATTATTATTATTATTATTATTATTTCTAACTGTGGCAAGAAAGGTCGTAAAATGGGGCAAAACTCACAACAAATGGCTCACTTAGCGGCTGAAATTTTAGGCTCAATTGTGGTCATGAGTCGAGAACTACCGCATGGTCCTTTTTTGAAACGGAAGAGCAACTTCGGAACCGGTTAAAACTAAAAATAAAAAATAAAAAGAGAGAGAGAGAGAGAGAGAATTTTAAGGCAGGGAATTAACCTTTAACTCTGCAAGCCAGGATGCCCCGGGGGAGAAAAAACCGACAGCCGTGCACCATCTTGGCTGCCAGATCGGATGGGATGAAACTGGCACTTTCGCCCGGAGGCAAATGACATAACCGCCTACGCTACGGCAAACCTGTGCGTCTCCCCGCTCGCTCGGCTAAACTGGGTCTGGCGTTTCCGCCTGGGCCTGGGAGCAAAATCCTGCCAAACTAATTAGCCATATCTCCATCTTCCACTCTTGTCGGCCTTGCCGGAGGCAGCGGGAAAGAAATTTATGCCCCTCGACAGAAAGCCTTTCTGGGGTGGGGGGAGAGGGGGGTTAGCCACATGCAAGCAAAAAAAAAAAAGTTGAATTTTCTCCATTAGGTTGGTGATTCGCAGGCTAGTTTTTTTTTCCTGCAGGGTTGTGTTCACAGCCAGAGATTTCCCCACGGGGTGCCTTCCACCGCTCGCCACCCAGTTCCTCCCATCACAAAACTGCTTCCAAGCTGCGTCTCCGTGGCCAATTATTTTGGCATCCCAAAGGAATTTTCTTAGTGTGGGAAACGTCCGGAGCGGAAAGGCTGGATGGCTGCCCGCTTATTCCTTCCTCTTATGGGGAGGCGACACAGCTGATGCTGGGGAAAAGAAGGAATTGCTGTGTGCCGCTGGCTGTATTTGCTAACAGGGAACGAATGCCGGGAGCAGGGAAAGCTGAAATGGAAGAAGGAGGGGCCGAGTCTCCCCTTCTCCTTCTGGAGCTGCGTCCAAAAGAGCGGAGTTCACAAGTTACAGCCTCCAGCCCCCTAATCCACTTTGTTGCTCTTCTCTGCGCTCTTTCCAGAGTCTCAACATCTTTTTTTATATATATATATCTTGGTGACCAAGAAATGCATAGGAGCTGGAAGGGACCTTGGAGGTCATCCAGTGTAACAACCTGCCTCCAGAAGCGGTGAATGCTCCAACACTGGAAGTCTTTTAAGGAGAGACTGGACAGCCCTTTGTCCGAAATGGTATAGGGTTTCCTCCCTGAGCAGGGGGTTGGACTAGATGACCTCCAAGGTCCCTTCCAACTTTATTATTATTATCTTTTATTCATTAAACATGAGCCTCAGTCAAACATGAACATTCAAATTGGCTGGTGCTGATGGTTGACACGGGTTGCTACCAGCATCCTAGGTGTCAACCAGGTACCTCCTTAAAATATAAGATGTTCTGAGTAGCGCAGTTCTTTGTAACGTTGCTGGAGTTATTGCAGGAAGCTGCAATTTCTTGATGTATTTTGCAAAGTTTTTGGACATAGTTCCCAGTGCCCCGATGACAATGGGTACCACTGTTACACGTTTCATCCATAATCGCGCAGTTTCGATGGCCAGGTCGCGATATTTTGTAATTTTTTCCAGTTCTTTTTCTTCGACTCTGGCATCTCCTGGTACAGCGCTATCAATCAGCTATTATTATTATTATTATTATTATTATTATTATTATTATTATTATTATTATTATTATTATTATTATTATTATCATCATTATCATTATCATCATCATTATTATTATAGATCAACCCTTTGCCCAAGGCAGGAGCCCGGGAATTTATTCTCCCTTTACCCATTTCTAACCCAGTTAGGAGGATGGGCGTGGAATGACCTTCCAAATTTAAAAACGTGGCCAAGAAAACTTACTTGCCAAACCCAAAGTGATTTTGGACCACTGACTTTTTTCAGAAACATGTTGTGTTTAGGGGATTCCCAACCAGGATACACACACACACACACACATCGCATTACCTCCTACAACCTAATCATCTCCTCCTGGTTTGAACTAGGTTTCCTCTTGCGCCTGGTTTGTTTGCTTAAAAAAAAAAAAAAATACAAGAGTTTCAAGGAAATCCTTTCCATTTTCTAGCCAACTGCCCTGACTTTTGCATGCTTTTATGCAGGACCAAGACTGAAATACGGGTTGGAAGGAATGTATCTTACAGGTAATCCCCCGATTTACGACGATTAATTTGGAGCAGAATTTACATCGATGCTCATTAAGCAAGTTGTACCTTTTTTTTATTGTTGTTGCTGCGGTCGTTCAGCAGCCAAATGCGGCCGTTAAGTGAATCCTGCGGTCGTTAAACACACCCAGCTCCCCTCGCTGACCGGGCTTGTCAGAAGCCCCCGGGGAAGACTGCAAACCATGATCCTGTGACTCCAGGACACGGCAACCATTATAAACTTGTGGCGGTTGTCAAGCCCCTGAAATTCTGATCACATCGCCATGGAGTCGTAAGTGAGAGGACCGGTCATAAGTCAGAGGACCGGTCGAAAGTCACTTTGTAACTTTGACCAGGGCAGGATTCTAACTTGGCTCTATTTTTTTTTCCAACACCAAGAAATCCAGAAAACTGCAATAGATATCGTAGATTATCTGTACCGCATTTTTCTGGGTTTGTTGGGACTTGAAAAAAAACACTTGGTCGCAAGGAAAATTAGAATCCTTGGCTTGGAAACGTGATTCAGAAAATTTCTGAAAATTAGATGCTGATGAAACACAACCAGATCTTTCCGTTTCCTCCTCTGCACCCACATTAGGTCCTCTAATGTCGTTAATAGTGGCGTGGAGTTCCAGGGAACACACTCTTGTTTTCGCAATGGGACTTTAAAAATCTTTCTCGGTTCCTATTGCCTCCTTCTTAATCTCCATCAAAGCGGTTTCGGGGTGTGGGAGACTCCTGTCAGCCAGATTTAAGTGTGTGGTGCTCCTGATTTGTTTTGAACATTTGGGCTGGGCTGTCCATTTTGGACATTTTAATTGTTTTGGCCTCGTTTTTGCCCGTAGCGCCTTTTTTTTTCATCCCCCCAGCTAGGATATAAAAGAATCTGGCAAATTAAGATACCCTTATCAGGATGATAGGAATATTTCTAATGGCTGTTGTCCTAAGTACTGTAGATTTAGACTTTGACTGTTTAGACAAATAAGTTTCTCTTGTAAGTTGTGAAAAGAACGGACACAAAACAGCTCCTAAAACAATTAGGGAAAACAGCGTGGAATTTTAGGGAGGAAAAGCAGATTAAACCAATTTTGTTAGAGAAGTATTCTGAAAATATTGAATATCTGCAAGGCAAGCTCTCTAAATCACGGACATAGCAAACAGACTCCTGCATAGGATAGTAACTTGGTAGTAAGTTCAGTGGTCGCTCTGAGACACACAAGTCAAAATGTAGAAATCCTTAACTTCTTCCCAACGTATGTATATATTACACAAAACTACACAGGGAGACAACAGCAGCCGCTACCCCATGTGATCTCGCAGAGATGCAACGGTTAGTCTCCATTAGAGATCGGTAATGCCATTCCAAGCCGTTCAAATATTTCAGTGTTTCTTCCAAGACTGGCTAAATCCGCAGCGACTCGTGCAGAGTTGCAACAGGCAACAGATCCCTTTTGCGGGGACTCCCAGAGAGAGAGAGAGAGAGAGAGAGAGAGAGAGAGAGAGAGAGAGAGAGAGAGAGGCAGGCAGCCTCTTTCGCAGGAAGGCACTTGAGACTCCCGCTTGTGCATTCACCTTATTTATTTCTTGCAGCCCTGAGGTTGCAGAGAAGTGCTGGGCCAATTAAGGATCTTTTTGCCCATCATCAAAGGCGTTCGGTGCAGCGTGATAAATGATAAATCTTGCGCTTCGGAGAGGATGCCCACCCTCTCTCCACCCCCCAATTGCCTTTATTGTGTTTAATGAGCTTTCTTTCTTAAACAAAAAAAATAATAATCCCTGCTGTAGCCCATTTTTGCTGATTGCTTCTATGCATGCATGATTATTAATCCTCTTTACTCCCGGGCCGGGTTTAATCTGTCATTAAACCTCTAGGGATAATTTTATATCCCACCACACAATTCAGAGTGATGGATGAAACGATGATGGCCCCACGTTGCATTGTCCGGGCAGCGTGGGCTAATCTTGAGTTAAATGAGGACATTGGCCATCTCCGACAAGCAAGGGCTTAACGCTCAGGCCAGCAAGTGGGCATTTTATTATTCTGAATGTCCTAGCAAAGCTTTTCCACCCTGCCATATTCCCACATTACAATTCCTAAGATAGGGAATGTTCACGATCTCTTTGTATGTGTGTGCAATGCACCATTTGTGGCTTGCTATTTAACCGTGGTTGAATCGCTGTGGTGCGGCATAATGCCAAGTGGTTAAACCATGGTAGATAAACCGGTTTACACCATTCTGAATCTCAGATTAAGGCAACCAACTGTTGTTTAGTGTTACCTGTTAAGCCAGCCTCTCTGGGTGTTGAGGGCAGGGATTCCCGACAATGCTGAAGCCAGAAATTCAACCCGAACTCAAACCCTGCCCTGTTTCCAGCAAATCGCAGGGCAGGGCGAAAAATCTATTTTACAAAGGCGGCCTGGAGTTCTGAACCCCAAATTCCTCAGAATTGAAAAGGAGCAGGTGGGAGTTGGATATTCGCAGGCTGTGAAATGCAAGGAGGATTTTGTTGTTGTTGTTGCATTTTTGGGGTTTGCACCTCATTTACAGAGAAGCAAAACAGGAATGGTTTAATGCTAACAATGAGAGAATGAGGTTGCCCAGGAAGGGAGGGAGGGAGGGAGGGAGGGAGGGAGGAAGGAAGGAAGAAAATGGGTGGGTGGGTGGATGGATGAATGGATGAAAGGAGGAAGGAAGGAAATATTTGATGAGGGAGGGAGGAAAGAAGGAAGGAAGGAAGGAAGGAAGGAAGAAAGGAAGGACCATCCAGCTAACGCAATGTAGGTTTATTTGCTCCTATTTGTCCCCTGACCTTCCTCTTTGGACCTCCAGCCTGTTCATTTGGGAGAAACAGATTTTTTTTTAAAAAAAAACCCTTCAACCAGGTTTGGAAAATTTAGAAGGCAGGTTAAGATGGGGGGGGGGGGCGGAGGAAGGTTCCTGAAGAGAGGGAAGGTTGGCAAAACCCAGAAACCCCTTTTAAGGGGAGGAGAACCGAATGACCGATTTGCGGGACCGAGATCTGGCATTCACCCCTGCACCTGTCCCTCCTGGGATGTTTCTCCTGGCATCGCCTGCCTCTCTTGCCCACCCAAGAATTAGCGGCGTAAAAGATGGGCTCTCATGAGGCAGAGAGAAAAGGGGGCACTGGGTACCCCCTCTCCCCGTCTCAAGCCATCCATATCAAAAGCTGGGCTGGGGCATCAGTGGGCACTGGAAGAGGAGAAGGCACAAAAACAGCTGTGCCTTCAATCTGCCTGGCTGGGTGGCAGCAGCTGGCAGCACCCCGGAGAAAGGACGAGAAATAAGTGCAAAGCTTATTTGAAAGGATTTGCTCTCTCAACCTTAGCAACTGGACTTCAACTCCCAGAATCCCCCAGCCAGCATATATATATATATATATATATTAAAAAAAACACTTCTACTTTATCTTTACCTTGCTGGAATTTCAGTGGAAACCAGAGTACAGAAAAAGGATTACCAAGTACAACATTGCTTTTTGAACTAAGGGCTTACTAAGAATTGCCTACTAATCCTGCCTCGGAGTTAACCTTCTAGAAATTTGTCCTCTACTGCTACACCAAGTAGCTGCTAGGTTGAAGAGGCACCAGGTAAAAAGGAAAAGCCGAAATTTTATCTGGAGTACTGGATCCCACTAAAAGCTGAGAGGAGAAGGATGGAACGGAAACCCTGTTTAGAGATGATTTAAGAAAGACCAGACAATTAGACACAGGGAAGGAAAAGTGGAGAAGGGAATTAATTTAAATTTTGTTGATTCTTTGGGGGGAAAGGGATATCCGAGGGAGACAAGATCACCAATTGGTGCCTTTAAAAACACGGAAAGCCCCAAAGAAGAACATTGCAGATCCAACAGAAGGATTTCAGTGCCATAAATCACAGAGGCCCAGATAAAATTCATTGGCAAGTCAGGGAGGTAATAAAACTTCCCCGTCACCAAAACGTTGCCAGAATTACAGGCTGTCCAGCTACTTTTGGGAGATGCAAAAAGTCAAATCATTTGGCAAAACCCCATTCGTCTCTCTCTCTCTCTCTCTCTCTCTCTCACACACACACACACACACACACACACTCACATAGTCTATTTTTGCATTACTGTTCAAAAAGCTACAAAGTGAGTCTCTGAAATAAGTTGGAATTGAGCTTTTAAATATGGCACAAGAAGAAGAAATATTTACTACTGAAAAATGTAAAAAGTATAAAATACAACAGGTCAAGAACAGCAGCTTAATTAAGAAAATGCTGAAAGTTGAGAACTGTAAGGAAAACCCTCAAGATTTAAAATTTTTCAAGATTTTAAACGAAGAGGCCAAGCCATCCTTAGCCCGCACCAGATTCTAGTATTCAACCATGTCTTGAATGCAGATTCTAGTATTCAACCACGTCTTGAATGCATAATGCTCAGTCGAATTTCACCGAGTTTGCATTTTAATCAGCCCTCACCACTTCCAGAATTGAGAATGTAGACTGAAATGCAGTTTCTCTTCTGCTGGTTTACATTTCTTGGAATTCTACAGGAAGAAAATACAGTGAAAAAGCCCCATGAATGAAAACGCATAAGATTGGGAAGGGAGAAAACTGGGGAGAAAAAAAAAAAGAAAAGAAAACGCGGGATACGACGGAAATTGGTTCCACGGTTGCATAAATTAGAAAAACACAAACATATTCAAATTCCAAATCTCAAAACAGAGGCCCAAATGCGGGAAAGGAAGGCCTGCTGCGTAAATAACTCGGCGAGAGACTCTAAAACCGACAGATCCTTCGTTCCACAATCCGCAGGTCCAGAACGAATAATTTGATCCTTAGTGTCTTTCACGTGGCGTTGCAAATCCAGTGGGTCAATGTGGATCCACCCGCTCTGAGTTTGAACACTAGTTCCGTCTTTCTTAAAAGGACCCCACCTGTTTGCCACTAAAGATATACAAAATTTGCACCGTGGGGGGGGGCAAATTATCCCCTAACTTCATTTCACAGCCTCTGGTAGTTGCTAAATTGGGGTGACTTAAATTCAGAGGCAAACTGCCAATTTGGAGGAAAACCATTTCTTTCTTTTTTCCCCCCCACCAAAGGTTAAAAACGGAGTAAATTTAAGGGTAAAGGCTCTGCTCAGTTTAACTTGCTCTATTTTCCTTGGAACGACCCCCGGCACCCCAATTTTAAAAACATTTTTTAGCCTCGCTCCCTCCAAAGATATATTACAACTTTAGCCTGACCCCTGTTTAGAAAAGGAGAGGGAAAAAAAAAAGTATTCAGAGAATTGGAATATCTTGTTGAGAAGCAGAGAGAATTTAAAAAAAAAAAGGATTTATTTTTTTACTTTCCCAAACACCCTGATTAAAGGCACGGATTGAGTATTTTTTCAGAGTGAAGAGAGAGCATAAGCAACAATTAGAAGCAGAAGAAAAGGACTGAAAATTAATTATTATGAATTATCTTCTCTAAAAACACCACAGAGGAGGAGGATGCTGAAAAGTTTCTGTATCAGCAAAAAAAAAAGTATTTTCTTTGCTTATGGAAAAAAAAAACCTTTTTATACAGAAATAACTTCCTTCCTTCCCTCTCATCCCTCCCATCCATCCGTCCGTCCGTCTTTTTTTCTTTCTTTCTTTCTCTTTCTTTCTTTCTTTTTTTTTCTTTCTTTCTTTCTCTCTCTTCCTTCCCTCCCTCCCTCCATCTATCCACATTCTTACTTTTCCATTCTTCCTTCCTTCCTTCTGGTTTTAGCCTTTGAACATATGTTCTCCACGTGCTCCTTAACATGTATTCAGTCTTCACATGCCTCAAAACCTACCAACGGACAGCCCCAATCCTGTGGTCTCCATCATCCCAGCAGGAAGAGCCTTCCAACAGGGCATAAAATATAATAGACGAATTATGTTTTTCGTCCCATATATCTTTGGGAGGGAGCCAATGGGATGTAGTGGGGAAAATGCTGGACTAGGAACCGGGAAACCCAAGTTTTAGTTCTCCCTCAGACATGGAAGTTGGTTAGATGACTTTTGGGCCTACCCTTCTCCTTCAACCAAAGAAGTCCCAAAAAAATGTCTACCTTCCAACTTGCATGGTCCACCACCTTCACGGAAGACATCTTGATCCAAATGTGTATTGACTTGAGCTGATGTTTGGGAAGACACAAGGCGGGCTCTAGATTTTCTAGAAGAGGATCTGGAGCACCGCCCTCAGATCAAAGGATTCCAGGTTCAACCGATCCCTTTCAAGGAGGGAGAAACGTCCCCTGGAATCATCTGGAAAGAAGCTGGTAATTAACGGTTTTACGACTTTTGTGGCTGTTTGTAAACTCAGTGGGCCAGTGGCTGAACTACAGGAGCTGTCTTAAGAATTGACAGTGGTCTTCAGATCTTCTAAAACAGGGGTCTTCAAACTCGGCCCTTTGATGACTTTGTGGACTTCGACTCCCAGAATTCCTCAGCCTGGCTGAGGAATTGTGGGAGTTGAAGTCCACAAGTCATAAAAGGGCCGAGTTTGAAGACCCCTGTTCTAGAAGATGACGATAGGTTTATCCATGGGGGTGGGTGGGGAGAAGGAAGGACACACTGTAAGAAGATAAACCGTCGTGCATTTAGCTCTGCTTTGCTTTCCAAGCAAAGGATGCCCCACTTTTCAATCCCCTCCAAGCACCCCCATCGGACCAATTTTTCCATGCCCGCAACGGGCGAGCAAGGACCACCTGGGAAGTGTTTTGCAAGCCACACTTTCTCGCTGCCCATCCTCCAATTCTTCCCCTCACCCGCTCTGCTCCTGTCGGTCCAGGCTTGATGGACGACTATAGGTTTTGTCTGAATGCGATGCAGAAAATCTGTCACTTCACGCCAGGGAGACGTGACAGCAAATCCATCAGCCCAGAGACAGCCGTTGCTTGCGGATCACATTCAAGGCCACGAGAGGCCCAGTTCTTCTGATTTTATTTTATTTTCTTCTTCTTTCTTTCTTTCCTCCCCATTAGCTGGCACCTCCAACTTTTCAGGCAAGACGCCGTAATTCAACGGCTGAAGCACACCAGCTTGGCTGCACAGAACCCGACTTCCTTCCCGCGGAGTTCAGAAAAATGAGGATCTGGAGAATCCCTCCAATTTGCTCTAAGCTGGCCGAGGAGAAGAGACGGGCTGTGTTGGCGGGTCCATTTTTTCCCTTCTTCTTCTTCTGAATGGGTACAATTTAATTCCAAACCTTTGAAGCCTGAGCAGAGAGGACGGCTATGTATGTGCTACCTTGGATTTAATTGCCCCCCCCTCCCTCCTATTTGTGCTAATAATTTATTTTATCGAGGCTCTAATTCAATCTATCGATTCAGCTGAGATGGCGAACGGAGTACGGTAATTAGAATCAATTCAGGAACTCCAGCCCAACCCTGTCGTTCAGAGGGTCAAATCAAGCCGTTTCTGTTCTCCCGATCGATTCGGAAGAAAGCCTTGTGGAATCGCCCAAGCAATTTGGAGCCCTCTCCAGGAAGATTTAATCTGGCTTTCCGGTTCAATGTAATCTGGAAATTTGTTCCAGCTGGACTGCAATCAGATGTCAAAATCAAAACTTTGCATCTGTCTCATCTATCTATCCATTTATCCTCTCTCCTTCCTTCCTTCCTTCCTTCCTTCCTTCCTTCCTTCCTTCCTTCCATCCCTCTCCATCCATCCATTTACATTTTCCTTCCATCCCTCTCTCCATCCATCCATTCATATTTTCCTTCCTTCCTTCCTTTCCTTCCTTCCATCCCTCTCCATCCATCCATTATTTTCCTTCCTTCCTTCCTTCCATCCCTCTCCATCCATCCATTCATATTTTCCTTCCTTCCTTTCCTTCCTTCCATCCCTCTCTCCATCCATCCATTATTTTCCTTCCTTCCTTCCTTCCTTTCTTCCTTCCCCCTCTATCTATCCATTCTCTCCTTCTTTCCTTCCCTCTATCCATTCTCTCTCTCTCTCTCATCAAGTTTAAAACTGGAAAAACGAGCTCTTTATCAAAATCTGAATGGAGAAATTTTCGTTAGGTGGAATGGTTGAACAGCTGCACCAAGGCTCTCTGTATGTGCTCAGGAACACCTCTACGTAAGGCAACTTTATGTGACTCTTGGCCTTCGAAAACAAGCACATACACGTATACACACACACACACACACACACGTCTTCTTTTCTGTGCTCGAAGCCTCCGGCTCTCACCCGGAGGAGGAAGCGGAGGAGATGCTCAGCTTTTTGAAGCTTTTTGAAGTTATGGGATGCGTGGGGGGGGGGAAGAAAAGCCAGGCTGGGGACCGCGAAAACTCCGGGGAGTTAATTACGCACCACCAGCCGCACTGCTCACAGAAGCCAACCGCCCGTTTCCGCTTGGCACGCAGCCACTTCAGCGCTCTCTCCACCTTCCCAAGCTGCGGGCTGAAAAAATTGGGGGTTTCCTTCCCTGCCCTCCATCCTCCTTGCCACACTGACTCACTTCCCCGCTGGACTTGGCCTGGGGGGTCTCTGGGAGAGGGGAGGCTTGGGCCAGAGGCCAAAACAAGAGGTTGGGCCGGGGAGGGCCGGAGATTGGCCTTGGGCAGGACATCTGCCCGTCTTGAATCTGACCCAAGCCAGCAGGCCATTCATGGGGGACTAACACCCTGACTTGGGAGGGGGAGGGAGAGAGAAAGAGAAAGAGAGAAGTAAATAAAAAGAGTGTGAGAGAGAAAATGAGAGAGAAACAGAACCAGAAAGAGAGAGAGAGGGAGAAAGAGAGATGGAGAGAGAGAGAGAGAGAGAAAGAAACAGAAAGAGAGATGGCGAGAGAGAGAGAGAGAGAGAAAGAAACAAAGAGAGATGGAGAGAGAGAGAGACAAAAAGAGAGACAAAGAGAGACAGAAAGAAAGAGATAGGGAGAGAGAGAAAGAGAGGGAGAAACAGAAACAGAAAGAAAGGGAGAAAGAGAGATGGAGAGAGAGAGAGAGACAAAGACAGAAAGAGAGATAGGGAGAGAGAGAGAAACAGAAATAGAAAGAAAGGGAGAAAGAGAGATGGAGAGACAAAGAGAGAGAGATAGGGGGGAGAGAGAGAGAGCGAGAGGGAGAGAGAGAGAGAGAGAGAGAGGGAGCGAATAACTTGCTTTTAAGCAAGTGACAGGCTTCCCTTCTCCCAGTGTCAGGAGGGCTCCCACAGCTGAGTGCCCAGTGGACAGAAGGCACCTTGGCCAGGGTCTCAGGCAGGCCAACCCATGGCCGGGGGGGCTGGCGAGAATCCCCAGGGAGGTGGCATGCAAAGGGGCCCGAAGCCAGACCTTCCCAGCTCCTCTGCCTTTCTGAACTTCCAAGGCTGGAAATCGGCTCTGTTCCAGACGGCGGCTGGCCTGGACCAAGCAGCCATTCTCACCTTAGGATAATTTTATTTTTTTTCTTGGGAAAAGAGAAGGGGGGGAAAAGGTAACCCTCCGGAGGAAGAGAGAAACGAGGGTGGCTGGCCTTTCTGCTCTGCCTGGCTGAGACCTCCAGGTGGCTGTCAGGGCAGAAAAAGGCATCAAGCCTTTAATTAGAGGCGACCCCATCTCCGTCCAAGATGGTGGGCTTGGCAGCTCCATCTGGCTGGAGGTTTTTATTTTTTTCTCCCCCTCGGCAGCTGAAAGCAGCAGGGCAGCAACGCTGCAAGCCACAGACAAAAATAGCCAGCCGTCACCGGAAGGAACACAACTGGTGTGTGTCTATGGGTGTGTGTGTGTGTGTGCAGAAGAAACACAACGCCGGTTATGCCCTGGCGTGCAGAACGGCGGGGCTGAAAAAGACAGCTGGGAAAAATGTGCATTGATGGGTTTGGGTCCCAGAATTTTGTTTTCTGGAACGGTGGGCCCTGGAACGGAGGCCATCGTCGGTTATAAATCTCACCAGCAGACAAACTGGATTATTTTCATTCTCGCAGCCTGATTTATTTCCTGCTTTACACGTCAGATTTCTCAAGCTGCCCGACTCTGTAAGGCTTCTGTCTTGAGGTGATCCTGGCACATAACTTGTTGGGTAGCTTGTTTGCTTCTGAATTACTGTGTTTAAGAAGCTCAGCCGTGTGCCTTAACCTTAGGCAACCTTAAGGTAGGTGGACTTCAACTCCCAGAATTCCCCAGCCAGCATAGCCGTATTTGAAGTCCATCATCTATAGCAGAAGTCCATTTTAAGATAGGTGGACTTCAACTCCCAAGTTCCCCAGCCAGCATAGCTGTATTTGAAGTCCATCATCCATAGCAGAAGTCCATTTTAAGATAGGTGGACTTCAACTCCCAGAATTCCCCAGCCAGCATAGCCGTATTTGAAGTCCATCTTCCACAGCTGAAGTCCATTTTAATATAGGTGGACTTAGACTCCCAGAATTCCCCAGCCAGCATAGCCGTATTTGAAGTCCATCATCCATAGCAGAAGTCCATTTTAAGATAGGTGGACTTCAACTCCCAGAATTCCCCATTCAGCATAGCTGGCTGGGGAATTCTGGGAGCTGAAGTCCACCTATCTTAAGATTGCCCAGGTTGAGAAACCATAGTCTGATTGTGAAACCAGTCGCAGTTTATCAAAGAAACCAGGTTTAAAACCACAACCGTCTTGCATCTAAGCCTCCATAAGACTTAATTGTTTCCCCCAAGTTCCCTCTTTCCATTAGTCACGGCTATATTTGCGTAGATTGTGGAGCCATTTCTAAGTCATCCTTGGACCCTTGCAAGTTGACAAGCTGACTTAGGTTAAACAGAACGGAGGGTTTAGGCCAGGGGTAGGCCACCTTGGCTCTTTTATGACTCGTGGACTTCAACTCCCAGAATTCCTGAGCCAGCCATGCTGAGGGGAAAGGGGGAGGTTTCCAAGCTGAGCCAGGCTGGCTCAGGAATTCTGGGAGTTGAAGTCCACGAGTCATAAAGCGGCCTAGGCCTAGGCCAGAGGTAGGTAACCTTGGCCCTTTTATGACTCGTGGACTTCAACTCCCAGAATTCCTGAGCCAGCCACGCTGAGGGGACAGGGAGAGGTTTCCAAGCTGAGCCAAGCTGGCTCAGGAATTCTGGGAGTTGAAGTCCACGAGTCATCAAAGAGCCGAGGTGGCCTACCCCTGGTTTAGGCTAAAGGGCAGACCTTGGTTTGAAATGGAGGCCAGCCGTGCATCGTCGCTGGTCCCCCTGCGTGGTTCTGCAGTCCTCCCACGTTGATCTTTCCGGCAAGAGGAGCCGTTTCTGGTATCTCCTAACAAGACAGTTCAGAATGAAAAATGGATGATGTGCCTCTGAGTCGGTGCCAGTTCTTAGCAACGGCCTTTTTCCTGTGATGGTCTCTCTCCAAGCTGATCTTTCCTGTCTTCCAATGATGCCCCCATTGAGTCTGTTAACAGTCCCTTTAGTCTGATGCTCCTCTTCCTCCTTCTTGTTCTTCCTTTCTTTTATCTTCCTCCATTCTTCTTCTTCCTCTTTCTTCTTGTTCCTCTTCTTTCTTCCTCTTCCTCCATTCTTCTTCTCCTTCTTCTTTTCTCCTCCTCCTTCCCCCCCCCTTCTTTCCACCTTTCCCACCATTACGGACCTCGACCGACTGAGTCTGGACGGTCTGTGCATCCCGCCTCTGAAGTAGGATAATTGGGTGCCTCAGGTGAGAACTTAAGGCCAACTTCCGCTGACGTTCCATTGGTTTCGTCTTCTTGAACCTCCACGATATTTTTCAGGAAATCCTCTCCAGCACCCACGTTCAGAAAGAAAAAGTCTCCTCTCCCTGACGGATTTGCAAAGGATGTTCTGCGGGCTTCAGGAAAAAAAATTCAAGGAGCATCCACCTGCCTGCACACCACGCGCTCGTGGAAGGTCCTCTGCACCATCCAAGGGGTTGACCTTCCCCTTTCAACCATCTTGCCCCCCTCCCATCTTTTCTCTCCAACGGTCTTGCTTCTCGGCAAATCTGAGGCCAGGCTAGAGCGAGCAGCTGTAGCCAGCGAGATCCTCTGCTGTTTCTCTTCTGCTGGGTTTAACCCAAGGTCAAATCACAGCTTTATGAGTTCTGGAGAAGATTTAATTTTCAAAAGCGCTTCCCTGCCCCTCTCTGTCCCTCCCCACTCCAGGGACGGCTCTTGGCGGTGGTCCAGGGGACCTGCACGCCAGGAGGGTTTCGCTCTGGGCCAGACTGCCAATCAAGCGGGTTTGCTTCCTCTGATCCCGCAGAAGGGGAAGAAAAGGAGGCGGCGGGGGTGGAGGGAAGATGGAGCACCGGGCACCTCTGGCTTTCATAGGCTTAGCTGCGCCTGGGGCAACGCACAGCCCGCGCTGAACAGGAGACCCACACAGGAGGGCGCAATGTGCTCCTGTCTCTGCACCGGAGCGCAAAAACTCCCAACGCAACACACACTGGTGGGGAAGGAAGGGAAATCCTTTTTCCTGCTATCTGGAGTTAGGTAGAGCAGTAGATCAGGGATCCTCAACCTTGGCCACTTTAAGACTTGTGGACTTCAACTCCCAGAATTCTGCTCAGGGCTTTATTGGGAAAAGGTGATGGGGAACATTTCCCCTACATTTCCTGAAATCCGAACACAACCATCTAGGATAGGATAGGATAGGATAGAATAGGAGAATGGAATGGAATTAGGATAGGATAGGATAGGATAGGATAGGATAGGATAGAGAATGGAATGGAGTGGAATAGAATAGAATAGAATAGAATAGAATAGAATAGAATAGAATAGAATAGAATAGAATAGAATAGAATAGAATAGAATATGGAAAGAAGAATAGAATAGAATAGAATAGAATAGAATAGAATAGAATAGAATAGAATAGAATAGCAGAGTTGGAAGGGACCTTGGAGGTCTTCTAGTCTAACCCACTGCTCAGGCAGGAAACCCTGCCTATACCATTATAGGACTATAATTAAATCAACAACAGTGCTTGTTTGCCTTTTCCCAAAACCATGCTCTGCTCTGGTCCTTCTGGACCAGGTTCTCAAGAACCAGCTTATCTCTAGATTATCTCAAGAACTCATCTCAGGATCCAGCTGTCCCTGTTTGGGGCGTACCTTGGTCTTCCCGATCCAGCTGTTGTGATGCTCTCATTGGCTCAGCTCTGCCCCTCGGCTCAGCATCCCTACCCATCGTTCAGCTCTACCGCCCCTTCTTCCTTTTCTCTTTAAGCCCTGATGTGGCCTGCGGTGCCAGTAGACGGGGGGGGGGGGGAGAGCCAAGGATGCCAGGAATGTGGAGGAAACGCACCAAGGAGTCATGCCAGCAACGAGCTAATGGAGGAGTGCCGGAACAGAACTGCCATCTCTGGAGAGCTTGAAAGTTCAGGACTCTGCTTATCAGGAGCATTGGTCTCTCCCAACCAATATTTCCAACTGCATGGCTTGTCCAGAGGCCCAGCTGCCTCACCGGGCCTAGCCTTATTAACCAGCAATTAGCGGCTGGCTAATTGGGGAGCTGAATGCCTAGTGTGACCAGCCCTGTTCTATTCCCCTCATTATCCAGGGCTCAGCCGGGAGAAATGAGGACGGTTATGGGGAATTTGTTTCCCCTAGATTTCATGCTCAAAGCAAGAGGGCATTTTTCTTACAGCCCTGGACTGCCCTGGAACATTAAACAGAGAAACCTGCAACGTACTGGCAGGTTTGGGGGTCTGCAGAGACAAAAAGGGATGAAGTCACCCCCTCTCGTGTTTACACACGTTAGGAATGCGGGGGGGGAAAAATGGCATTTATCCTTTGCAAGGGAGCTTCACCCTGTATCCTCTCCCCATTTCTCCTCCTCAAAGGCAGCTTTGCAAGCGGGCTTCTTGGTTCCCTCCTCCCTGTAATATTTTATTTATTACTTCCTGGTCCTTAACAAGCCGGCTCCCTTCCCTGATGGCCGCTAATTAGATCGCCCGTCTCTTCAGAAGTTCAGATGTGCAAAGGCAGCCAGCCAACTCCGTACCCTCATCGGCGGAGGCCTTTCCGGAAATCGATCGATGGCTGGCTGTTGCGTCTCGGCTGCACAAAGTCCAAATTTAATCCCTCTGGTGGGATTCATGCTTCAGCGGGCCAGCCCTGTTCCGTGCTGCAGGAAAATGAACAATATTTTTCTCGCTCTTCCCCTGACAAGTTCAAACCTAGCCAGCTTCCAGGTTGCACCTTGTTGACTTCAAAGTCACGTCTCGGCTTCTGAGGTTGTTTTTCCGAGACGTTAAGGTACCTTTTAAAAGAGCTTATCGGGTCCCCTTTTAGGGTGAAACACAAACACCCCCCAAAGGCTTGCAACGACAACAAAGAGGCCGAGGCATCACCCTGGGGACGAGGAGATGGAAACTGGGATGGATGGATCCAGGCCTTCAGCAAAACGATGGGACTTGTGTGACTTGAGTTTCTTATGCAAGGTCCCGTTTATGCAGACCGGCAGACAGCCTGGTTAGGACCCTCTTCCTTTTTTCTGAAAGGTCCACCTGAGTTGATTTCCCTTGGAAGAAAAGTAGGATTATAATTGATCCTTGGTCAGGGGTGGAATATTAAAAAAACAAACAAACCTCCAGACAACCCAAAATGATGGCTTTTCCATCCCATCTATATTGTTTGCAAGTTGGGATTTCACTCTTACAGATTAGGGTGTTTGTTTACGGTGTTCATTGTTTTTAATGTTTTTTGTTTTTTTTAATTGTAAGATGTTAGTTGTCCCAGTTTCTGAAGAAGCTTCTTGGATGAGAAGCGAACCGTCTTCGAGGGGGGGAAAACCCCCCAAGAAAGTCCAGTTGTTTTTTGAACAGCATCTTTGGGACAATCATGAGCAGGGGGTTGGACTAGATGACCTCCAGGATCCCTTCCAACTTATTATTATTATTATTGTTGTTGTTGTTGTTGTTGTTGTTGTTGTTGTTGTTATTATTATTATTATGGATCATCGCACAGTCAGCCAGATGTTCAGACTGGATTTGGCATTTTTGTCTACCTATCGAGTCCTTCCCAAGGACCTGGGATAGGCAGATGTGGATGTTTGATGGTATTACAGATCTCGTCGCAGGATGGAAGCAGTTCCTAGTAAGGCCGCCTTTTGCAATTGACTAATGGCGAATTTGTCAATGCCGATGATGGTGTTGAAGTGGTGCTCCAGTTGTTTTGGGATTGCACCCAAGGCGCCTATTACTATTGGCACTACCCTTGCTTGCCTTTGCCACAGTCTTTCTATTTCTATTTGTAGGTCTTTGTATTTTGTTATCTTCTCCAGTTCTTTCTCGTCTATTCTGCTGTCTCAAGGCACTGCCACGTCCACTATCCAGACTTTTTTTTGTCTTTCTTATCGACAATTGTTAAGTCCGGGGTGTTATGTTGCAGGTGCTTGTCCGTTTGAATTCTGAAGTCCCGGAGCAGTTTAATTTTAGGGTTAGGGTGATGATGATGATGACCTGGATGATAGAGAATCTCCATAGACAAGCTGTCTATTTATTTGGGGGATTGTTTTTCATGCTTTTAACCTTTTGAGCTGATGTAATGGTGTGCGGAAAGGATCTTGGGAGGGAGGGAGGGAGAGAGGATAATTGGTGTGTAAAAGATTTCTCAGCTCACAGAAAGAAGGGAGGTGTGGGAAATGCTTCAGAAGGGACCTGCCCAAGTTTTCAGAGAGTAAAGGGGGGGGGGGAAATGCTTTCAGACCTGCAAGATTCTCTTTATAAGCGACCTTACGATAAAGACAGAGTTAGCATTCCTAACTGGGCTTCTGGTTTGCTCTATCTTGTGGTGCTCCATCCTTGGAGGCTTTTAAAAAGAGACCTGCCTGAAATGGGCATTCGATCTCCCTGCTTGAGCAGGGGTTTGGACTAGAAGACCT
Source organism: Azemiops feae (assembly GCA_023970755.1). Classification (NCBI taxonomy): domain Eukaryota; kingdom Metazoa; phylum Chordata; class Lepidosauria; order Squamata; family Viperidae; genus Azemiops; species Azemiops feae. The sequence continues at coordinate 581,748 of JALGBA010000710.1, read as the reverse complement.
CCAAGGTCCCTTCCAGCTCTGTTGTTCTGTTATTCCCGTTAACGTACCCTGTTTTGTTTATTATCTTGCATGAGGAAAATTCAGGAAGGCTGGCTTTTCCAGCGCATGCACAGCGAGTTCCTGAGTTTTGCCCCCCAAGGGCTGAATCTTAGGAACTGGTGCTTTGAATCCAGAGAAGCCTATCTGAGCACGGAGAATAAATTCAGCATCCTTGGTCCTCCGGAAAGCCAGACGGGGGGGGGGGGGGAGGAGGAAGCAGAATAAGGCGCCTGTCTTGTCGTTTCCAAAACTCCCCTGTCTGCAAGCAAGGCTAGGGGTTGGCGGAGTTTAAGGAAAAAAATTTGTGGCACTAAATAAATATATCAGGAAAGAGACAGGCGGTGTCTGAGCCGGGCGAAGAAAAATGGCTTAATTGCTGATCGTAGGTTACAAATGATTTTATGGGAGATTTTAAGCGGCAAAGTGGCTTCTTCCTCTTTCTTTGGCCCTTCCTGCTGTTTCCATGGAAATAAATGAGTGCACTTTCTTTCTTTTTCTTTCTTTCTTTTCCCCTCTGCCTCTTGTGATTTGTGGTCGGGTTTCCCCCCCCCCCTTCTTTTGAAATTACAAATAAAATAACTTGGGGATGGGGGGGGGAGAAAGGAAAGAAAAAGAATCCGGAGAAATTTCTCTGAGGTTTTAAGGCAACAACAGGGTGTGTTTGGTTTCAAAGGGCAGTGTTGCGTGCACACGGGTGTGGAGACTTACAAAATAAATAAACAATTCCCTAGCCAAGTGTTTTTCTTTCTTTTTTTAAGGCAACTGGATTGTTCTTTGGGGAAGAAGTTTCGCCTCTTATCCAAGAAGCTTCATCAGTTCTTGCATAAGAAGCAAAACATCTTCTTCCTAAAAAAAACCGTCCAGTTGTCCTCTCTTTTCTTTTCTTTTTTTTAAAAAAGCACTTTTGAGACTGAGAATCTCCATCGACAATTCCCTATCCAGCCACTGCAAGGGGTTGCTTACAATAGCAGTAGTACTTAAGACTTATAGACCGCTTCATCGTGCTTTACAGCCCTCTCTTAAGCGGTTGACAGAGTCGGCCTATGGCCCCCCAACAATCTGGGTCCTCATTTTACCAGTCTTGGAAGGATGGAAAGCTGAGTCAATCTTGAGCTGGTCAGGATCGAACTGCTGGCTGTTGGCAGAGTTTGCCTGCAATGCTGCATTCTAACCACTGTGCCTCCACAGCTCTTAATGCAACATCCGATCAGCTACAACAATAGCAGTAGTACTTAAGACTTATAGACCGCTTCATCGTGCTTTACAGCCCTCTCTAAGCGGTTGACAGAGTCGGCCTATGGCCCCCCAACAATCTGGGTCCTCATTTTACCGACCTCGGAAGGACGGAAGGCTGAGTTCAACCTTGAGCAGGTGAGACTCGAACTGCCGACAGCTGGCAGTCGGCAGAATCAAGAAGGGAGAATCAAAATGGACGTTAAGAAAGGAAAACAGGCAGAGATGCCAAGAAAGGAGTTTTGCTGAGTTTCCTCCCAACCTCCGCCAGTTTTTGCCACAGCTGCCAAATGAAGTTGAAGAGGCAAGGTCTGCCTTTGCAAATAACACACAACTGGGTGTTGTTCGCTACACTTGCTCGGGAAGAGCAGGAATTCAGCTTAGAACTTTGCTTTAGAACTCAGGGGAGAGCTCAGCAATCAAAGTTAAAACCGCTTTTTTTTCTCCTTGTGACCCCTTGGATAAGGGATCAGCAATATTTCAGGGCAAGGCACTGGTATGTGAAAATAAGAGGTAATCCCACTCCCTTCTAGCACTGATGGTGTTACCTAGTTGGGTCATGAAACGTTTGCAAGAAAACCACCAAGCTCAGAGAGCACCAAGGACTCCACAGTCATTCTCCTCCTCCTCCTCCTCCTCCTCCTCCTCCTCCTCCCAAACCCCACTCCCTTCTAAGCACTGATGGCGTTACCTAGTTGGGTCATGAAACGTCTGCAAGAAAACCACCAAGCTCAGAGAGCACCAAGGACTCCACAGTCATTGTCCTCCTCTTCCTCCTCCTCCTCCCAAACCCCACTCCCTTCTAGCACTGATGGCGTTACCTAGTTGGGTAATGAAACATCTGCAAGAAAACCTGCCAAGCTCAGAGAGCACCAAGGACCCCATAATCTTCCTCCTCCTCCATTCTGCAAACCTCACTCCCTTCTAGCACGGATGATGTTACCTAGTTGGGTAATGAAACGTCTGCAAGAAAACCACCCAGCTCAGAGAGCACCAAGGACCCCACAAAATTTATCCCCTCCACAAAGCAGCTTCTGGGAGTGGGTTAACAGAAACCAATGTCCAGAGAGGCCACTGCAGCATCAGGATTTCAGCAAAGAACCTAAAAATACATATGTCTAATCCCACGAATACAGAATGCCAAACCCTTCAAAACAGGCTAAGTCTGTTTTAAAAAGTTTGTCATTGGGTTTTTTTGTCCATTAAAAAAATTCAGCTGCTCTTTCTAGATCTAAGACCCTTTTTAAACAGCAGAACTGTGCTACAGAAGTAAGCAATGTGATAATCTGATTTTTTGGGGGAGGGGGCTTTCCCTTAGCATATAACGTAAACCAGTTCCTGCAATTTGTAAACCATGGTTAGTGACTGCAACGGTGATTGAAACCAACCCCAATTATGCCTTAGCTAATAAGCCAATGACTTCTGATTTTTTTCTCTCCAAAGTGTCCGTTCCAGACGCCATTATCTTCCCTTTCAAAGGACGTTTTGAAAATCAGAACTTTTCAAACTTTTAAAAACCTTCGCTAACCCAAGCAAAACACTAAAGGAAAAAAATCCTGCGAAGCAAAATAAATCCCTGGATGGTTTTGCAAGAACTAAACCAATAAAGTGCCACAATAAAAACTGCTGCTAGTTTGCAAAATCTCTTTTCTCAAAGTGGACTGGACTTTTCCCGGCCCAGATTATTTACGAAGGCGCAGAAAATCTGGCTAGCACCCTCGCCGGAGGAATCAAATTGGCAGGAAAAGCGGGCTGGCTAGATTATGCGTGGCGAGGATATTTCCAGGGTTTTTTGCGTCACAAATGGGCTGCTGGCACAGCCTGCCTTGGCAAGGAGGAGGGGGACGGCGATGTCCAGACGCACCCTGGCGCTTACTATACTTGCCACGGTGAAACCCGGTTCCCGCTGACAGCCAAGATGGATTGGAAGGCTGGAGGGAGAAAGGCTTTTGCAGACAAGCCAGAATTCCTGCATGGAATTTCCCCCCCCCCTCGCTCGTTCGCTCAGCTTGGCTGTTTCCTTGCTTGCTGCTTGCCAGCTGTGCCTGGAAACAGTCAAGCAAACACAGCTGGATTTGCCGCCCCAGATCTGGAAAAAAAAAAAGCCGCTTCAAATGGGAGGGAAGGCGGCGGCGGGGGGGGGGGGAAACTCCATGTCAGAAATAAATAGGATCAAGCTGCAGTTTTGCAGCTGGATGGGTGGGGCGATTAGCAGGGTGCCCGGAACAGAGAACACCCACACCTATTACACAAATACACAAGGCAAAGCTCCCAGATCAAGGAACGCGTGGATTGGAGCTTCAAAGCGCCCTGTCCATGCACAAATTCAGAAGGCGAGAAGTTTGATCAGGTTTCTAGTCCTCATGGATCCGCCTATAGTGGATTGGATTGAAAGAAGGCCTGGTGCGATTTCGTAAGACAAGAGACAGGCTAGCAAAGTTACAATAATAAACCATTGGAACTGGTTTGCCTTCAGAAATTGTGAGTGCTCTTATCAATGGAGGCTTTTAAAAAGAGACTTGACCGCCATTTGTTTGAAGTGGTATAGGATCTCCTGCTTGAGCAGGGGATCAGACTAGAAGGCCTCTAAAGGTCCCTTCCAACTCTTTGTTATTCTGTTAAAAGTTTGAAAGAGGAATTCTGCAATGGTAATGATCACGTCTCTGTTCTGATAAAAGGCCTAAAATTATTGGGATCCAGTAATCCAAAAATGTAACCAAGGTTAAAATAAAATTTTAGCATGTTGTAAAAACTTTAAGATACCTGGAAGGATGCCAGAAGTGCCCTTTCTTGCTCTAGAGTGCAGGATGTCGAATAAAACAAGCATTTGACAACCATTCCTCTCGGGTGCTTTAATTTGGATCCCTGCCCCGAGTAACAGGGTCAGACTGGATGGCCTCAAGATTCTACAATTCTAACTCCGCCATCCCGTACACCTCAAAGCCAATCAATTATCCAGAGCGATCACCACTTTTGCACCTGTTCCTGATTTAAAAACTCTATTCTGCCAAAAAGAACGATCGACGTATATGAAGAACTATTGTGGAAGTTGAGGAAAAAATAAATCCCCCACTCCTTCCTCTTATATCAGAAGACTTTATTTAACAGGACTGGATGACTCACCGGAAATCTAGACGCCTAGAGAAAGAGCATCACTTTGCACAGAATATACACTAGAACCCCTGAACTGAGATGCAACCAAGATCTTGCACGGCATTAAAAACTAGGACAGTCAGTCTGTTGCCCCAGACTCTCAATGCCACCTGTGGGAAACTGACAAGGCCTGGAAAGCTGTGCCGAATGAGCCTGGGAAGGAAGGCTGGGCTTTGCCTCCAACACAGCTGTACTTCCAAAAGGAGGGGGGGAAAACAAAAATAAACACCCATTACTTTGCAAATAAGTGGCATTTCCTAGAAACGCTAGATTTATGTGGCTGGACTGCCCCCTGCTGTCCATATGAAATAAGACACTCTTTATGTAAGCAAATTTGGTAATCGGAGCTGGCAAATCCCTTAAGAATTGTTGCAAAGCACGCACCCATTGAAGCCGTTTTAGATACACCAGGCTGAAGAATCACACACCTCTCTCCTCTCTTCTTCAGGAGGCAAAATATATTATTTCTAGTTATTTCCTAACGGGATAAATCCACCCTGACGCGTAGGAGACTTTGCAGGCTGATGGCACTGCCAGAAGACCCGGATGAGATGCCAGGTTTCCCAAATTAACAATTAGGGGTGCAACGCAAAAGTGTGAGGGGAGTCAGTTGCTAGCTGGTTTGTACAATAAGCAATCAGATGACTGAAATAAACACTTTCTGGATTTGTGGAAATGCAATTAAGTTTATCCTCTAGTCTAACCCACCACCAAACTGGGGTTCTTGCAATATATTAAAGCCACAAAACACGCAGGCTTCAACTTACCCAAATTGGCCTGGATGAAGGCACTCAGCTCGTCTTTGAACTAGCTAGGTCGGTGTGTTGTGGTAATGCTGCCACTGGCTTTCTCCTTCAGCGCAGGCTAGAAAACTCGGGAATTCCTCCATATTTTTTTTGTCTGGGAGCAAGAAAGGCAGTTTTACCTCTTTAAAGCCCCAGGTGACTCGTTAATGGCTTCAAGGGAGTTCCATGCTTCTTTGCAGTAGCAAACTTTGCAGGACTGCAAAAAATTAGCCAGCAAACAAAAGAAAAATGGAGCAAGAGCGCCCTCTGGTGTTCTAATGTAAAAAAGCTGCTCGAGCATTTTTTTTTTTTCCAAACCCGGCCGCTTTTAAGAGGTGCGGACTTCAACTCCCAGAATTCCGCAGCTGCCTGGCTGAGGAATCCTGGGAGTTGAAGTCCACAAGTCATCAAAGGGCCAAGTTTGAAGACCCCCCTGGCCTAGTGGTTAAGGCAGCAGGCGGGAAAGCAGGAGACTGAGTTCAAATCCTGCCTTAGCCATGAAAGCTGACTTGGATGACTTTGGGCCAGTCCCTCTCTCTCTCTCTCAGCCTAGCCCACCTCACAGGGTTGTCGTTGTGAGGAAAATACGAGGAAGGTGTGTGGGATACGTTGGCCACCTTGGAATTATTTGCAGAAATAATAAAGACACAATATAAATAAATAAAAAATAAACACACACACGCCTAGTCTCTCCCTCCCCTTCCCCCTTTTAACCCACATTGGTGGCTGAGCAATTACTACTTAACACTCTTAATAGACCCTAAACCAGGTTACTAACCTGTGCCTGGGCGTTGCTAGTCCTCATTGTGGAATGCCTATCTTGTGCTCCTTCAGGGTTGTGGCCCAAGCCTCTTCGGCGAGCTCCATCTTTTGGGCCAGGCCGGGCCTACCCTGCAGGGTTGTGAGGAAAGGACACCCCCAAAGCCCCCTTCAGGGCCCAGAACTGCCCGTGGGGGCTCCTCACGTACCCCAAGAGACATTTGAAGGCTGACCTGGGTCAGCAGGGGCCAAAGAGGGGCCCTTTGGGGCCTAAACAAGGCCTGAGGGAGCCTGAGGCCTTTGGTGCTTGCCCTTCATCAAGGCAACGAGCCTCACCTGTGGGCACCTGGCCTTGCTCAGCACCTGAGGGGAGGGGGGAGAGGGGCGGGGCCAGCGGGCTGCAGCGTGGGATGGAGTGGCCTTTGGGTTCCAGGGTGGCTGGGGATTATAGGGCGTACAGTCCAAAGCTCTCAGGAAGGCTGAAGTCAAGCCTGGCAGTCTTGGCAATTCAAACGGCGCATTTTTGGCTATTAATATGACGACGGTCGATTGATTGCCCAGTCAGCGGGGGGGGGGGGGGGGGATTTAAGCAGCATTTTGGCACATTTTTTTTTGTCAAAGTGATTGTAATTATTACTAAGGTAAAGATCTGGGGGGGAAAATTAAGAATTCAAGTCTGAAACAAGGACCACGGGCAGCCAATAAATCTAAGAAGCAAACAAATAAAATTAAGGTAGCCCTTGAGGATACAGGCAATTTCAAGCATATCTCTCTGTATGTGTGTGCGTACACACACGCATGCAAAATTAGGGTGTTTGGGTCTGATAAATTAAAAAAAAAACCATTGAAAAAATAATTATTTGGGAAGGACAGAGGCTGCACTGGCCCTTAAGCCCCTTCGCCCGGCACTCCCAGGGAGATGGGCAATTTTTTAATACGATATATAAATAAAATTAAATTAAAAACATTGGATTGTTAGGCTCGAGCGCCTCATTTTAAACATCCACAGGCATTTGACATTTCAACAGAGTCAGTCTAAAATACTTTTTCCCCCCCTCCCCATTTCTAAACAGGACTCCCTAAGCATCCTGGAGATTTATTATTTTCATGGTTTTATTATTATTTTCAGAATATCCGCCACCTGAAACCATCCATCCCTGCTTAAAAACCGCCTTACCTTGCTGCAGATTTGCGTCTCCAAATAGGTGTCGGAAGTGCAAACAGCCATTGCTCTTCAGGTGTGACCTCCAGGTTTTACACACCCGCGCCCCCCCTCCCACACACGTGTACAAAGAAAAGGCAAAACTGGGTAGGTAGTGTAGCTCGCTTTTTATTTATGTCCACAAATATTTCAAAAAAATTACAAAATACTCAAATGGAGAGAAGAACACAGAATTCACAACTCCTGGGTTTTTTTTGTTTTTGTTTTTATCCTGCTTTACACTGTGTTATCCCATGGCAAACTACTCATATATACACTAAGCTTCAAGATATATATAAACGTAGCTGTCAGAAGGGAGAGCTTGAATAAGGACAACACTGAACGAGAAGACGGGTTGGTGAAAAAGAAAGAAAGAAAGAAAGAAAAAAATAAAGTACCCACCCAAAGTAGGAAAGTGGGCAACCAGGAAAAAAAAAGAAGTGTTGGTTGTAAAAAAAAAAAAAATATTGATGAAGGTTCTGCAAAATATGTTAACCATGAAGAAAATATCGGGCAATTGCAACAGAGGAAGGCCATTGTTAAGAGATTGGGAAGAAGTAACACTGTAAGTTAAGATTTTCCCACCCTGGAATGATTCAAAATATTAACTGGAAAATTGGAAAAAAAATGGGGGTGGGAGATCAACGGGTTGATACCTTTGACTTGAGAATGCATTTCTGTTTTCCGTGTTTCCCAAAAGGGGATTTACGCTTGGACAGATCCCTGACGACTTGAGGTTTACCTGTTGAAATTAAGATTTTTCTTTTCTCTCGCACGAACGAACCAGGAGACGGGAGAGAGAGATGTTCACAATGATTGGGGGCTATTCTGCTTTTTTTTCAATCTTTTCCACTCCAGAAATACTGCCTGAACTTTTCAAGATTCCTTCGCTTTTTTTTTAAGTTTGTCTTGCTAGTCGGTGGGGAAAAAAAATACATATTTTTTTTGCATCTGACTTGCAAAAAAACAAAAAACAAAAAACGTTTTCCCTGCTTCTCAATCCCACTCTCTTCCCTCAAGGCCGGATTCAACTGTTTTTATTTTGCAGTAAGGCAGGCTGACCCATCAAGTCGCCAGTGTGGATTGAGGGTTAATTCCGGGCTGGGTGAGATCACCCCAAAAGACCCCCCCCCCCGAGGCAAAAAAAAAAAAAAAGCCAAGCCAAATCTGTCCTGGAAAATAAGAGGTGCAAGGTCAGTATTGGAGAATTTGTCAACTGCACGGCGAAAGAGATTTACAAGGCTGCAAATGAAAAAAAAAACAAAAATTGCTCCGAAGAGGATTTTGAAGGACGGAGAGGATGTCCTGAGAAAGTAGGATATTGTGGTAGTGGTGTTTTATTTTTAAAATGGCCTTTGCATCAGAAATCTTGGCTTCTCCCAAAAAATTAAGAGGGAGGGGAGGAGACACCGGACGGCAGAGGCTTCTGAGAGAAGCAACAAAAAGGGAACTTAACTTGCGACGTTATCCACCTCCCAAATTAAAAGCTAGTCTAATGTAACGGTGGGAAGGGTGAGGGGATTCACAGTGAGATTCCAGCAGCTTAGTTGGGAAAAGGCAGCTGTTTTAACCAAACAGGGCAAGTTTCTGAGCCTTGCCAAAATTCTGATTTTATTCCTCTTCCCAGCCCAACCCAGAGGACGGACTGACGTTGGAGGGGAGGAGAGAAATTGGCCTGCACAAATGTGCCCACGGGCGACTTAATATGATATTTACAGCCAGCCCAGAAAAAAAACAACCCTGCATTTTGCATAACCGGTTTGAAAAGCCAAGCCTTGTTGAGATTTAATTTACCGGCTGGCTCAAATGATCGACAGGCCCAAACTAAGAAGGGTAGGGCTTAAGGTCAAAAAATACCTTAAATGCTTCTTTACATTGTTGGGATTGAAAAAGAAATAAAATCAGGAAAAGGAGTGTGTAAGGTAAAAGACGCACCTGGGATGGGGGTACCCACAATCTGGAACAGAGGTGTGACTTCCTGCTCAAACAACGGCTTTGTAACGCAACCAGCTACTGAAGGAAGAGCGAGGAGAACAAAAGCATGGAACAAAAGTAATTAAATAAAAGAATGCGCACGTGTAACGTGTGTGCAAAAAAAAAAAAAAAAAATGCAATTGTTTTTGTTGTTGTTTTTAATATTATCCCTGCAAACTCCTTTTAATGCTTGCGCTCCTACCAGCCGTTCTGAAATTACTGACGTTGTGGTGTTGCTCCCTTTTTCTTGAATCAAAGGGTTGCCGATATATTTTTCCTCTTATTTTTTTTTAAAAAATCAAGTCTATAATTCTCGTGAAGAAGTAAAAATGATTTTATGATGAGGAAGGAGCCGGGGCTGGAGTAGAGGCAAAAAATAATATTAATAAATCAGGAATTCATGAAATTATAATCATCTTTTTAAAAGCCCTAGCCACCCCCCCCCCCAAAAAAAAAGTTATTTACAGACTTAAAACGCCATGCTGCAAAGCTCTCTTTAAAATTATGAAGTTTGCCTACAATGTATTAAAATAAAAGTAGATCTTTTTTTTTTTCTTTTAAAATTCTTATTATAGCACTTGGATTTCCAGAGGTTGTAAAGCCACTACTTGCGATTCTCGTTTTTTTTTTTTTTTTTTTTAAGTATATATATATATAAATTGAATATACTTTTTTTTATGCACAGTGGCTTGCATTAGAGGGTTGTGAACCTGAAACTAGCACCTACTCAAAATGAAAAATAAAATGAAATAAAAATTAAAACCCAACGGCCAAAAACATACCAAACCAATGTCCCAAGATTGCATGAGGAATCTGGATAATTTCTCTCTCTTTTGTTTTTTCTTCCTCCTCTTATTCCAAAAAGAAAAAAGAAAAAAAAAGGCCTTTTAACAGGTTTAGTCATGCAAAGAGACTCCTGAACTGCTCTTGGCGAAATCTTTCCTACAAATGAATACTATGTATAGAACATATGCATCGATTCACGCCTGGCTTTGCGGGGCGAGACGTGTGGGCCCGGGATGCGTGTGTGTGTGTGTTTCCTGCGTGAAAAAAGAGAGAACAGTTCTCTCTCCGGAAGAGAATTCTTTTGCTTTCCAGCAGTTCTCCAGATTTAAACACATTCCACTGCTCCCCGAGGACTAGGAACTTGAGTAGTCAGCGTCACAAATAAATAAGGTATTACAACTGCTTGTCGCCCTCCTTCTTCAGGCGGCTGGAAAAGGGAAGGGAAAAAAAAGCAGGAGGTGAAAAGGAAGCAGGGGGAAGAAGCAGCCGGTGGGGGGGGGGGGAGAGAGAGGCCAGGGGCCCCTTACCTGTAATAGTCTTCTTGGCTGGGGAGGTGCCCCCCGTGGATGTGGGGGTGCCCGTGAAGCCACTGCTGTTCCATCGCCAGTCGCTGCAGCTCTGCCGATTGGGCGTGCATGGCTTGCAACTGATGTGCCGCAGACATGGGAGGAGGGAGGGCGCCAGGCAGATCGCGGGGGTAGTGGGCACCTGGGAGAAAGAGGGACAGGGGTCTCCAGTGGCAATCCTGGCGCTCAAAGCTAGGGGGTAGCAAGGAGGGAGCTCCCCCCTAGCTCGCCTGGGGACGGAGTTCTTTCCCTTTGGATCAGCCAACCCGTAATTCCTCGTTTAAGACAAAACAAGACAAACCAGGAAAGGGCGAGACCCACAAAGGTGGCACCGATTTATCAGTGTCCACCTGGACACATGTCCGCTGATCACCCCCTGGGTCTTCCCCGTCCCCCGTTGGGCGCCCCGGAGACACGCAGTCGGCCTGATGGGAAAACCCCTATAAACAGGACGCTGGCCGTCTCCTCTGCGGTCCACCTTCCGCGCCAGCCCCATAACGTGGCTGGCCTGACTGGGGGGGGGGGGGCGCTGAGAATGTTGTGTGTGTGAACCCAACAGGCTGCATCCCTATCCCAGCATGCCGTAGCGGTCCCCACTCACCGAAGACCGGATGCCGCAGCATTTCATGCTCGTGGGACGGCTGTCCTAGCAACGGGTTGGGGATGGTGCCGGGAGGGTAAGGGAAGCGTGCCAAATGTGGCCCGGCGGCTAGGGGGTCCACCAGGGGGTGGACGGGTCCTGCTGAGCCTGCAAAGGGGAGGGGGCGGGAGAAAGGGGGAAAAAAAAGGGGGGGAGGAATCACTACCTCTTTAGAAACTCGTAATTTCCATCAGAGATCAAAACCGCCCTTATTGCAGACAGTCCTCAGTTTACGACAATTCCGCTCAAAATTTCCATCGCTAAGCCGGACAGTGAAGTGAGTTTCGCCCCGTTTTATGACCTTGCCACAGCTGTTTAGTGGATCGACGTGGTTGTATTCAGTTAGTGACACGGTTGTTAAGTGAATCTGGCTTCCCCCACTGACTTTGCCTGTCAGAAGGTCGCCCAAGGGGATCATGTGACGCTGCGACCGTCATAAAGAGGCGTCTGAATTTTGACCACAGGGATCGTGGGGATGCCTCAACAGTTGTTAAGTGTGAAAAATGGCCATCGGTCCCTTTTTTCCGGGGTCGTCGTAGCATTGAACGGTCACTAAATGAATGCTTGTAAGTCAAGGACTAGCTATAGCTGGGCATATAAATTCTCCCTTTATAATAATAATAATAAAGTTGGAAGGGACCTTGGAGGTCATCTAGTCCAACCCCCTGCTCTGGCAGGAAACCCTATACCATTTCAGACAAATGGCTGTCCAGTCTCTTCTTAAAAACTTCCAGTGTTGGAGCATTCACCTCTTCTGGAGGCAGGTTGTTCCGCTGGTTAAATTGTTCTCACTGTCAGGAAGTTTCTCCTTAGTTCTAGGTTGCTTCTCTCCTTTGTTAATTAGAATAGAATAGAATAGAATAGAATAGAATAGAATAGAATAGAATAGAATAGAATAGAATAGAATAGAATAATAAAAAAAATAAAATAAAATAAAAAATAAAATAAAATAAATAAAATAAAATAGAATAGAATAGAATATGGAAGTAGAATAGAATAGAATAGAGTAGAGTAGAGTAGAGTAGAATAGGAATAGAGCTGGAAGGGACCTTGGAGGTCTTCTAGTCCAGCCCCCTGCTCAAGCAGGAGGACCTATACCATCTCTGACAGGGGATTGTCCAGTCTCTGTAAGTGCAGTCTTTGGTAAGACACGCGCAGGCTTCAAAAGCACCAAGCAAAACGTAACGCCCAAAACTTAACAGACCAAAGGACGTGTGTGTGTGTGTGGGGGGGAAGCAGGACCCCATTCCCACTGGAAAAATTAGGAGCCCCGGACCTCACCTTTGGGAACTGTAAGGATCGTGTCCTCTCCTGCTCAGAACTCCCAGGCTTATCCCAAAGGTGCTTTTTTCAGGAGTCACCTGGACTTTCTTGTTTTTCTTTGAAAACCTTTCGCTTCTGATCCAAGAAGCTTCTTCAGCTCTGACCGGATGGTGGGGGAATGGAAGGGTTTATATTCCTGTCTGCAAGGGATACAAATCCATTCCCCACCGGATCGGTCAGAGCCGAAGAAGCTTCTCGGATGAGAAGCGAAAGGTTTTCAAAGAAAAAGTCCAGTTTGTGAAAAAGCACCTTTGGGGCAACCGTGACCTGGATGACGGAGAATCTCCACAGACAACTCCAAGGTTACTACCGGTATGTCTGCTGCAGGGCACCTCTGCCTGTCCGTGCCCCATTTAAAGGTGAAAAGGAATTTCTGTTCCTTCCTTTGTTCCTGCCTCCAGCATTCCTGGGACAGTCTTTTTTTTTTCTGTCCTGCAAACTTTGGGCTAACTTCCTCAGTGCTAAAATGAGCTCAACCACAGAGGATGTCAGAGAAATATCTGTGGAGGCAAAAAACAACAAGAACCGACCTTGTAGTTTGGCCTACAGCCCTGACGTATCTCGGGGTTTATGGTGGCTACTCATTAAAGCTGGATTTAGATAGGAAGGAAGATGCTACAGCTAGAAGGATTCCCAGAGAGGGTAGCGAGAATCAAAAATCTGAAAGGGATTCCCTTAAATACAAGTTTTCCTTGACCCACGGCCACCATTGAGCCGAAAATTTGTGTTGCTAAGCGAAACAGTTGCTAAGGCGGTTTTGCCCCATTTTACGACCACGGTTGTTAAGTGAGTCACTGCAGCTGCCAGGCCAGTAGCACGGTGCTTAAGCGAAGCTGGCTTCCCCATTGACAGGAGGTCGCAAAAGGGGATCACGTGGCCCCCCAGGGCAACCTGGGCTCTTTTATGACTGGTGGACTTCAACTCCCAGAATTCCTGAGCCAGCCATGCTGAGGGGAAAGGGAGAGGTTTCCAAGCTGAGCCATGCTGGCTCAGGAATTCTGGGAGTTGAAGTCCACGAGTCATGAAGGGGCCATAGTTCCCCCATGCTGGCTCAGGAATTCTGGGAGTTGAAGTCCACGAGTCATGAGGGGGCCATAGTTCCCCCATGCTGGCTCAGGAATTCTGGGAGTTGAAGTCCACCAGTCATAAAAGAGCCCAGGTTGCCTACTCTTGCCCCAGGGATACTGCAACCATCATAAGCACAAGTCAGTTGCCGAGCGTCTGAATTCGGATCACGTGACCCTGGGGAATGCTGCAGTGGTCGTTAAGGGTGAAAAACGGTCATAAAAAGCCGTTTCTTTCCATGACGTTGCAACTCCGGTCACTAAATGAAGAAAAGTTGAGGAGCACATGTACCAGCCTCAGGCTGGGACAGATGTTGCCACCCAGCTCATCCAGATGTGGCAATTCTCTGCAGATCAAGGATACGGTCTTTGCCCCCCCCCCCCCGCGGGACCGTCCTGGGACTCGGGCCAAGGGACTCAGCCGGTCCTCAGCGCCTCACCTTGATGTAGGGGGTCCTGCTGGTGGAGATGCAGATGTGAATGGATGTGGGAATGTTGGTGGTGATGGGGCGTCACGTTGAACATCTGGAGCCTGGCCAAGGGATCGTTGGTGAGGGACGCCATTCGCTCGGCATGGATCCTCTCGGCAGCCAGTCTGTCCGGGTAGCTCATATCGGGCCGTAACTGCGGGCCGGCCAAAGCGAGTCTTTCCCTCTCCAGAGGGTTAAGCCCAGGGTGGAAGGAAGCAAAGGGGTGTGGGCCCGTCGGGGGGATGGTGAGGGCCCCGTGACGGGCAAAGTGCTCCATGGGGTTGGTGGCCGGGTGGAGGACGTCCAGTTCGGGAGGCTTGACCTCGAAACCCGGCTTCATCCTTTCCCGCAGTTCCCGCTCCCGCAGCTCCCGCTCCCGCAACTCCCGCTCCCGCAGCTCCCGCTCCCGGAGGGTGGGGTCCACGTTGTAGAGGCCCGGCATGTGGTAGGCCAAGAGCGGGTCGGTGGGGTTGAGGGGAACGAAGAAGGGGTGGTTCCGGTTGGTGGGGGACATGACGTGGGGACGCGCGTACTCGCTCAGCGTCCGTAGGGCCGGGGTATCCGGCCCGATGTAGGGGGGTACGGCTGCGATGGTGGTAGGGGGCGGTTCGAAGGACGGCCTCAGGTGCGCCGGCCCGCTCAGCTGGGATTCTCCGAGACGACCGTCGTGGGAGGAACTGGACGCTTTCTGCAGGAGGGAAGGGAGAGACTTAGGGCAAATAAAACAACAGCCCAGATGTTTCCTACTCTCCCAATTCTTGCATGGGAGGTACTGAATACGTGCAAGGCTTCACAGCCAGGTGGACACTTAAGACACCTGCCTCATCTGGGGCCAGGAAAACCCACCCACTGCTTGTGGGGGAGATCCTTCTGTGTCAGCCATACTGTTCTGTCCCAGCCTACGTGAGTCCTTGTTAAACACACAAGGAGAAACCCCTCTTCCAAACAAGCAGGCAGGAAACCGCAAGAAAAACCAACCCCTTTTATTATTTACAGACCTGAGTCAATGTCCAAGGCAAACAAAACACAGTTCACTGAAACTCGATTCCTCAACACAAACGGCTGCCTTCGGCAACCAGCACCTCCCAAACCTTCCCTTTTATTATGCAGCCAAGGCATGGCTTCCTAATGCCTTCTCTTTTGCCTTTGGAGCCGCCCCATTGCATTCCTCTGTCCTACTCTCTTTTCTTGCCGGCGCATTCGTGCATCCTGGATATCTCCCGGCTGTGATTCATCACTGTCCAACTCAGGCTCCCAGCACAGCTGTGTCTCAGCCTGAGCAGGAGTAGAGGGGCCAGGCTCCTCGTCAGACTGTAAGTCTTGGAGCTCCTCAGAGCCTTCCTCTGACTCTGATGTCACTCCAGGCCCCTCCTCCTCCTCTGATTCCTCTGGACCACTGGCTGGCGAGGAATCACAACACACCCTTCTTCATCCCTACAGGGGCCCATGCAACACCCTGGAGTGTGTCGGCCAAGGTGATACAGGTAGCCCTCGACTTACAACCGAGCCCAATACTTTGGTTGCTAAGAGGAACATTTATTAAGTGAGCTTTGCCCCATCTTACGACCTTCCTTGCCACAGCTGTGAAGCGAATTGCTGCAGTTCTTAAGTTGTTGAGTGAACCTGGCTTCCCCATTGACTTGTGCTTGTCAGAAGGTCGCCTAAGGGGATCGCGTGACCTCGGGGTGCGGCGACCGTCATAAATGTGAGTCAGTTGCCAAGCGGCTGAATTCTGATCGCGTGACCCACGGGGATGCCGCAACAGTCGTAGGTGTGAAAAACTGGTCCTAAGTCACTTTTTCCAGTGCCGTTGTAACTTGGGGCGGTCACTAAACAAGTCGAGGACTGCAAGTGGAGGGAATCAAGGCGGCTCGTCTCCTAGTGGGAAGGCAACGGTATAGGTCTTAAAGCACACTGCCTTGCCTATGACGGTAACTGCATCCTTGGGAGCTGGCAATCTCTTCTGAATTTCTACCTCCCATTAAGCCACGGCTGAGTCACTAAGTCAGCTGCTTGTACGTGGGTGAGAACAGTCGCCCTTCCTTTTTGGGGTCTGATTCAGCCCCCCCGTCCCACCACCCCACCTTCAGCCAGACGGACAGACCTACCGCCGCCCTTTCGGCTTCCCTCTCGCGCTCCCGTTCTCGCTCCCTCTCCTTCTCCTTCTCCTTCTCCCGTTCCCTCTCTTCTCTCGCTTTCTGCTCCGCCTCGCGCTTGGCCTTCTCGATCGCCTCTTCCCGCTTCTTCGCCAGCTTGGAGCCGGCCAGCGGCATGAAGTACAGATCCGTCCGGCCGCAGGAGTTGTAGCCACGGTCCAGGTGCTTGTAAAACCTGCGGGGCAGGAGGGGAGGGGAGGATGAGGAGAAGCTAAGACGATTGGCACCGGAAAAATCAGGAGGATCTTGAAAAGTTAAGAGAGATTTGTCACAAGAGCTGAAACGGGCAATAGCCAGGACTGCACAAAAACTAGAAATGGGGGTCTAAGACAGAGAAATTAGCTCTGTCTTGCTGATTTGGAAGCAAAGCTTCGGAGGAACCCTTTTTTGAACCAAAGATGCCTTCTGTTCTGCAAGCCGAAATTATTCTGAAACTGATATTGTTCCATGTCTTTTATTTTATTGCTTTCCTCGTTCTAAACATTGATGTATATAAGACTGCTACACTCCTTACTAGAGATATGGAACTAAATTATCCATCATGCTGGCTAGAGACGATGGGATTTTTAAACTTCCTCCCCTCTAGCAGGACATCAGTCCGAAAGACGACCGGGTTCGTATTACTCCAACGATTTTTCTCTGCATTATTCAGTCCCGAGATTTCATATCGCGAGGCACTAAGCCACACTTAAACCACGGCTTCCTGAATACCCCACAAGGGGCTGCCTTCCCGTCCCATCTAAGTCTGCCCAAGCCTGCCCAAAGCATCTATCTTCCAGCTAAGCAGATGGGGCCAGGTGGGGATGAATTGAGATCCTTTGTTTTTGGTGTGTGTGTGCGTGTGTGCGTGTGTGTGTTTTGGGTTTCCACAAATCCAAGCAATCGCGAGATCGGCCCACTCACCTAGCCGACTGGCTGGCGTGGCTCGGCGTGTCCACCACCGTGGGTTCTGGGGAGGGGCTCCGGGTGGAGGGAGGCGGGCTTTCGGGCTCCTCAGCCTCGTCCAGTGCCTCCTCCTTGATCTGGATGGAGGGGATGGGGCAGGTGGCCACCACGGGGAGGCTTCCGCTGCAGGCCGCCGAGCCGGGCACGGCCCCCTGGCTCGGGGCACTTGGCACAGAGGGTGGCGTGGAAGCCGACGGGCAGGAAGGCGGCGTGACGGGAGCCGGCCCCCCGGGAACGAAGGGGTGCTGGGCGAAAGGGGGCTGGGGAGGGGCCGGGTGGCTCTGGGTGAGGACCGGCGGCTGGGCGGGGGAGGGCTGCAGGGGCTGGCTCTGGGGCATCAGCTGCAGGGGAGGGGGGTGCGCGGAGGGCGGGTGGTGGGTGGAGAGCGAGCTAAGCGGCTTCAGCGCAGGGGGCGGGGGCAGGTTGGAGTTCATGGAGAAGGGCGAGGGGCCCGAGAGATGCTTGTGGGAGGGGGGCGTGGGCAGGGGCGGGATGGGCGTGGTGGGCGGGGGCTTGATGTGGGGCATGGCCAGGGGGGCAGGGGGCAAGGGCTGCTCCCGGGGGCACTGGGAGGACAGCGGGGACGAGGAGGGCACTTGCCCGGAGACCTGCAGGGCCGGGTGGGCGTGGGAGGGGGCCGGCGGCGGCAGGGGACCCTGAGACTGCGAAGTGGAGGCTGGCAAGGCCTGGGGCGGGAGGGCAAAGGGCTGCCCAGGGGCCGGATGGGGCAGGAGGGGCTGGCCTTGCAGGCCGTGCGGCAGGGCCTGGATCTGGCCATGGAGGGGCGGCTGGGGGAGGCCCTGGGGCCCGCCGAGCGGCTGCAGAGGCGGGTGAGGAGGGGAAGGCAGCCTGGGCGGGTGCAAGGAAGGCCCCTGCTGGATGTGCGAATGAGGGAGGCCCAGGGGCAGAGGTGGCGGTTGCTGGCTGGGGGGCTGCGCTCCCGACGGGGACAGATGTGGGCCGGCGGAAGAGGGGATGCCAGCGCCGGCCGGCAACGAGGGCAGCTGGGCCGGGAGGGGCCCAGGGGGCTGGGCCGGGCCGTTGGGGGCCTGGAGAGAGGGCTGCTGTTGGGCCGAGGAGTCCGAGTCGCTCTCGTTGTCCTGGGGGCTGGAGATGCTGGGCGAGGTGCTGCGGTTGTCCTGGTCGATGTCCTTCGGGTCGCTGCTGCCCTCGTCGTTCACGCTGCGGCTGTCGGAACTCTCCCCTTCGCCCTCCGAGGGGGAGTTGGGCCGGCTGATCTCCTGGGAGGAGGGGAGGGGAAAGAGAGAAGGTCACGCCGGGAGACCGGATCCTCCAGAGGGCCGCCCTGGAGGCGGAGAGGAACCACCCCAGGCCACGGGGGTCTCTGAGCCTCTCACGGGCTTCCATCACACCAGGTCACCCCTGGAGAGCAGCAGCCTGAAGCACAACCCACCCACCCACCCTGGGGCCCTCAGGAAGACCACCGTGGGCCGGATCTGAAAGCCCAGGCCTCCCCCACCCACCCAGTCTAGCTCCGGCGGCTTCTCCTCCTCCGGGGACTCACCTGGGTTTTTGTTTTTTTGGCATTGATGCGGTCGGGCTCCTCGCTGTCAGAGGCCGCCTTTTCCCGCTGCCTCTTGGAGCTCTTGAGAGGAGAAGCAGCCTCTTCTTTGATCTTCTGCCACGGAAGAAAAGCCACGCGGTTAAAAGGGAGGGATGGGGCTGGTGCTGCCTGGGTACTTGGCCTCCTACAGGCTTCGCCCTCAGACCTAACAAGGGATTTTCCCGAAGCAGTGCGAGGAACAAGGGATGGAGAGATGGACGGAGGGCGGCTTCAAGCGAAGCACCATCGCTGATGGGGTGAGAGGTTGGCTTTTCAACGGGCTTCCCCATTAACGTCTGGAAGGGCCCAAAGGAGGACACGAGAAGACGCCCAATCCCAGCTAGGAAGCTGGCAAGATTGAGGAACTCCGCGGGAGAGTTCGGAAGGGCCTTCCGAGTCCCAGCCCCATCAACCGCGCTCAACTTCTGCCTCAACCTGCTCGGACCTCTACCAGGAAGGACCGCCAACCGTTATCCCAACATACTTTGGTGGATTTCTTGACCGAATCCGCCTTGCTGTCGTTACTGGAAGTGCTGGCCGCGCTGGGTGAGTTTCGGCCGCTGGATCGGATGTCCTCGTTGATGGGCGAGGCCCTCCCGTCTGGGCTGGTGGGTTGCTTTTTACGACCGCTGCGAAGTGTAGACATCTGCTGGTTAAGGGAGAAAGGCAAGATCAAAGGCTGCTTCCAGGATAGGTAGAGTAGAGTAGAGTAGAATAGAATAGAAAATAGAATAGAAGAATGAAGAATAGAATAGAATAGAAATACAGAATAGAATAGAATAGAATAGAATAGAATAGAATAGGAATAGAATAGAATAGAATAGAATAGAATAGAAGAATGAAGAATAGAATAGAAGAATGAAGAATAGAATACAATATTCTATATATTCTATTCTATATATATTCCATGGAATGGAATAGAATAGAATCTAGAAGGGACCTTGGAGGTCTTCTAGTCCACATGATGAAAAGAAAGATTACGGGTGACATGATATCAGTGTTCCAGTATCTCAGGGGCTGCCCCAAAGAAGAGGGGGTCAACCTATTTTCCAAAGCACCAGAAGGCAGGACAAGAAGCAACGGATGGAAACTAATCAAGGAGAGAAGCAACCCAGAACTAAAAAGAAACTTCCTGACAGTGAGGACAATTAACCAGTGGAACAACCTGCCTCCAGAAGTTGTGAATGCTCCAACACTGAAAGTTTTTAAGAAGAGACTGGACAGCCCCTTTGTCTGAAATGGTTTAGGTTTTCCTTCCTGAGCAGGGGGTTGGACTAGAAGACCTCCAAGGCCCCTTCCAACTCTTGTTATTCTCTTACTTTATCACAAAAGTGGATCCACCGGTGACTTACCGAGCCACGGCTCCTTCTTGTCCTCATGCTATGCTTCCCGCTGAGAGCGTCATCTTCCTCTTTGACCGGCTTAAACATAAAGGGTGGTGGGTCCACCGGCTTCTCGATGGGAGGGAGCTCTCCGTACTTCTTGAAGTGGATCCGACAGTCCGTGCAGAGAAGGATGTTCTCCCGTCCCCCGTGGTGCCAGTCCTTGGAGGCTGTGGAAAGAGAAAAAGAAGAGAAAAAAAAGAAGACGCCATCAACCCCCAGGAGAACGAAGCACAGATTTAGGGGGGAGAGGAGTGCTGGCCTGCCTTGCAGGGCCCTGGGGAAGGACTAATCCCCATTTAAGCGTCTCCGTGAATGAGGTCCAGGATGCCAGGGATCCTGTCTTGTACTGGCTACGGATTTGGGCAGAGGCACATTCAGCCTGGCTGGTGATCGGTGGTGGGTGAAACAGGAAGGGTGCCTTGGTGGGGATCCACAATGGCATGTGGGAATGACCTTGGGAGAGGAGGAACTGCTTAGGGAATGGTCAGATAAGGGACAGTGCTGCCCGCAGCTGCACAATGGGTGGAGAAAAGAGGCTCGGAATGGGAACCTCTCTTAAATTTTCAGGCTGTAAAAGGGAAGGTGGCAGATTTGTACTTTCAGCCCGGCAAGATTCTGTTAATGTAGCCGGACGATAAAGCAGAATTAGCTCATCTGTTTCCTGTCTGGTCTATCAGGGAAGGCTGACAGGGAAGGCTAGAGAAAAGAAGGACCAGGAGTGACATGATAGCAGTATTCCAGCATTTGAGGGGCTGCCAGAAAGAAGAGGGGGGAGGGGTTGACTTATTTTCCTTATTATAACCGATGGAAAAGCTTGCCTCCAGAAGTTGTGGGCGCTCCATCGCTGGAGGTTTTTAAGAAGAGGCTGGACAGCCAACTGTCTGAAAGGGTATAGGGTCTCCTGCTCGAGCAGGGGGCTGGACTAGAAGACCTCCAAGGTCCCTTCCAGCTCTATTCTGATGGATAAGTATTGATTGATTGAGCCCAGCTAAACATACATACTGGTGGTGAAGCAGTGTCGACACGCATAGCCCTTCAGCTCCTGTTCACTGTCCTCGCTGTCGAAATCATCTTCGCTGGCCGAGCTCAAATCCACTAGGAGGAATTAAGAGGGCGAGTGGGAGAGGGAGAGAGAAAGGAAGTGGGAGAGAGAGGGAGGGAGAGAGGAGAGGGAGAGACAGAGAGAGGAGGGAGAAAGAGAGGGAGGGAGAAAGAGAGGGAGGGAGAAGGAGGGAGAGGGAGGGAGGGAGGGAGAGGGAGGAAGAAAGAGAAGGAGAGAGAGAGAAAGGGAGGGAGGGAGGGAGAGAGGAAGGAAGAGGGGACAAAAAGAAAGAAACTGAGTCAGGTTATCTATCTCCCTTCTCTTTTGGGGAAGAACGTCATACTTATGAAATGTGAGTCTGTTTTCCATTGAGGTTCCGAATTGTGTAGGGAAGGGCAAAGGGACACAGAGTCTTCTCTGGACACGCAGTTTTGTTACCCCGTTGTCTTCTGAGGTTTTCCCGACATTGCCTCGAAGTCCAAACTATATAGTCCTCGACTTAACAACAGTTCATTTAGTGGTCATTCAAAGTTACAACAGCATCGAAGAAAGTGGCTTAGGACCATTTCCAACACTTAGGACCGCTGCAGCCTCTCCGTGGTCACGTGATCACAATCCAGAGGCTTGAGCAACCGGCTCATAGGATTTACGATGGTGGTAGCGTCCCGGGATCGTAGGAATCGCCTCTTGCAACCTTCTGACAGGCAAGGTCAAGCCAGCTTCACTTAGCGACCGTGTTAAATAACAACGGCAGCGATCCACTTTAAGAACCGTGCCAGGAAAGGTTGCAAAAGGGGGCAAAACCCACTTAACAACCGTCTTGCTTAGCAAGGGAAATTTCGGGGCTCGTTTGTGTAAGTCAAGGACCACCTGTACTGCTGCAGCCGTAAGGGCTAGAAACTTTTTTTTTTTTTTTTTAAAGCGAGCCCCTGACCCCTCCCGGTCAGGTTCTTGTGGACAGAGAGCACGTGGGAAGCCTGGAAGCAGAGCCGTGCATCTGCGCAAACTTGCATATGAGCGGATGGGCTAATTGCATCACACTCAAACGGACGGAGCGCCTGAGCGCAGTTCCAGTTTCACAGCCCAAAATGGGGAGAAAAAAAAACCACACGACTTTCTGTGGGACCCCTTGCATCTAAACAGGGATCAGCCCCCGTCCCCGTGCCTTTCGGCTTCCTACTTACAGAATTCGCTGGAAGGAGGCCTGGAGGGGGTGTTCACCGGAGTGGAAGCTGTTCGGGTCTTAATTCTCCGGAAGACAGCCTGTCGCCGGTGCCTGCGGTGAGCCCGGGAGCTGGCGGCTTCTGGCGTTTTCTTCCAGTAGTAATAGAAGGTGATCAGCTCTCCCTGGGAAGAAAGAATAACCAGGAATGGCCAGGTTAGCAGAGAAACATAAGGAAGACCCATGGGAGGGAACAGAAAAATAATTTTTTTGCAAAAATTAGCTAATGTCTTGGAGGGTATGTCCCATCTGCTCTCCTTTTCAGAGTTGCATTTTCACATCCACCGGTCTGAACTGCTGGCCTTCCCCATCACAAGACAAAAGAACGTCCCACCCCTTGAGTTTAATTCTTTATAGGAATTAAAAGCGTTAAAACAAAGCTAAAATACAGTAGATAATTCAAAGAGGAAGAAAAAGGGAGGGAGGGCAGCGGATAACCTGGGACTGGGGGAAAAAAAAATCCAACTCAGAGCTCTGCCCACAATACTAAAGCCGTAATCTTCACATGTATACCGAGATGTTCAGATAATTTAGGCAATCATAGCGCCCGCCAGGAGAAATCGGCAGTAATCCCGCCATGTAATGAATCTGGCTTAGGTTCAAAAAAATCGGATTCAAACCAGAGCAGGTGTAATGTGGAGCTTTAAAGCCCCATATGTGAATTTCACTTCCTTGTGTTTTGATTGTTAAACCTCAATCATTTCCCAAGCCGTGATGGAGGAAAAAGGACCAAGTTATTCAAATAATAAGCAAGCTTGGGGGGGGGGGGGGGGGATTCCTAACCAACCTCTTAAAAGTCGACAAGTCGGAATGAACACTGCGTCAAATTGCCCACAAGAGGGTGTGTATGTGAGTCTGTCTTTGAATCTCTGAACGATCTAACCATCTCTGCAAACCTCAGCTCCAAACTCTGAGGAATTCTGGGAGTTGAAGTCCACAAGTCATACAGTCGCCAAGGTTGGGGACCCCTTTCTCAACTGTAGCAACTGGAAGGTATGTGGACTTCAACTCCCAGCCGGCAAGGAGAATTGTACATGCACACACATACACAACTGCCATTACCGATTCTGGTCCAGAGCCAAATCTGTACGAGTTAGTGGCTGGTTTTGCATCGTGCTAAACCGTAAGGAGATGTATTTGCGGTTGCAAGGAGATGTATTTGCGGTTTAACAAGACTTGTGTAAAAGGCACTCCTTGTGGCTCGTAAGCCAGTCTACCGCTGATTGTTTTGCGTAAGTTCCTGCACAGCACGATCATGGTCACGACAAACAGGGCTTAGCACAATTGTGAAAATAAAGTCTTCCTAAAACCCAGCTCAAGTTGTGCCGACTTTAGGGTGTTTCCCTGGCAAGCACACACACAAGTTTTCTGCCACGGCTTTCTTTCTACTCAGTCTGGTTTAGAAGCCCTGCAATTCCCAATATTAAAATACCGGGTTTTCGAAACAACGGCAAGACCAAAATTTAAGGAACGACGTGAGACTTCAAAGGGGCTCTGCAAATAGGCCTGGTCCGTTACTAAAAAGCTAAGATTGCAGGCATGTTGGATTTGCTTAGGTCTTCCCATCCCAAAATGCTGGTTGGCCAATGCCAGGCTAACTTGTTCCTCTGAAATGTCTACGGTTCCTCTGAACAAGCCAGAGACAAGCCGGGAAAGGCAGGTTTGAAAACTCTGTCTCGGAGGCAACCAGGCATGCTCCCTGCGATTGTGTCTGGCTAAGGAATTAAACGCTGGAACAGAGCAAATCCGGGAGGATTAGGGTGCCTGGGTGGTAAGGCCTGCCATGCAGACAAAGGAGCCGCTTTTGGGAAGGGGCAGACGGGGACCCCCGTGAATCAAGCTGAGGGAACATCAATCAGACACGCAGAGCGTGTGCCCGACAACGTGGCTCACCCTCCGTGCCTAAATCCAGGGGACAAAAGTGAAATCCATCGGGCGGGCCGAAACATTAGCACAAGGAATTGTGGATCAAAAGGAGGCTGCTTTGTAAATTAGCCAGCGGGGTCTGTTCTTTGGCGGCACAGAAGCCAAGCGCCCTCCGTCTGTCTGTGGGACTAGATGATCTCCCTTGGCCCCCCAAGGCCAGCCCTGCTTCTAAAATGTTGAGGGCCAAATGGAGACGGAACTCAAACGTCTATGGAGATGATCGGTCATCCAGGTTGTCCCAAAGATGCTTTTTTTTTTTATTTTTATTTCCCCACCCCCTCAAGAGGCAACTGGACTTTCTTTGTTTTTTTCCTTGAAGATGTTTCGATTTTCGTTCCAGGAGCTTCCTCGGTTCTGACAGAATGGTGGAGAATGGAATATATTCTATTCTACCTTACCCTACCTCTTTTCATCGGGACAGGCACTGGAGAAAGACTTTAAGTAAGGATGTGCTGGGATGGCAAGCTGGGAAAGGCCACTTTAATCTACTACTACTTTATTTTTATTTAGTTATTTGTCCAGTTTGCATGGCCGTCCATCTCACCCGAAGCGAATTTGGGCGGCGTAGGATAAATCCACCTCCAGCAACACTCGCTCCAGATGCTTTCAAAATACAAACCAACAAGTAAATAAATAGCAACTTTCTTTGGAGACACGGATGAAAATATGGATTCCGGAGGCTAAGTTTGGGAAGACGGGTGCCCAGCCTTGTGGGCGAGACTGCCCCCTAATGGCAGAATGCAGCATTACAGGCCTAAACTTGGAGCAAAGGAAGATTTTTTTTTGGAAAGGCAGTGAGTTCACCAGTGCTAAAATTAGCGACAATAAGCCACTGCAGGAACTGGAGGGCCGTGTGCTATATTTACACACAAAGCAGAAGCCAGATGACAGGAAGGGAGACGAGAAAGAATGACTAACGCAAAGGATTTTAAGAAGCACCAAAGATACACTGAAAAGATAAAAGAGGGGAGCATCCAGGCTTCTTGTCTTACGGCAATGCTAAACAAACAAGGTTTGTTCCAATCTCAGCCTGCACACTTTGCATCACGGATTTGCAAGCGGCGAATCCAGGCCTTCGGATCTTTCCGGCTCAGGATGATGAGACTTGCATGCAAAAAAATTACTGGCAGGCATCATCAGGCCGAAGTCCACCGATTTGGGCAATTCAAACTGGACGACTTGAACCAGAGGCCGAGCCTTTCTCATTAGTTCAGGTGTCTTGTCACCTTCCGAAAAGGTATTTAAATGATTTGTAGAGCTTCCCCCACCTCGCAGCGGTGACTTTATAACGCCCAAAAGGCTCGCCTCTCTGCAAAGCATTTGCAAAATCCTCCGGTTTCTTTCTCCCCCTTCCTGTGCTAGGCTAAGCGGGATGACTTCCCCGAAACGTGGGGAATTTGCTAAAAATTTTTGCCAAGGGGGGTTTCGGATTTGGCACTGCTGCCCAAACCCCAATCCCAACTTTGCAAAGATGAGGGGGTTTCCTCCAGCAGTGCCTTTTCCTAAGTAAACGTTGTTTTTTTCTTCTCTCTCTCTCTCTGTCTGTCTGTCTCTCTCTGCCCTTCCTGAGTTGTGCAATCTTATTATCTCGGTTGAGGCATCGAAGTGGCAGCTCATCAGGGTCACCCTACATAATGCAGGCTAGCAGTGTTACATTTAATGACGGGAACAGAGGGCTGGGGAGGGGGGGGCGGAGGAAAGACGGCAGGCTGTTTTAAGAGATCGTCAGTTATATCTGTGTGGGTTTCCCAAGGTGATAATTGAATGGCAGAAGATGGAAGGAAATCCATTTGGAAGGGAGGGGGGGGAAGGCTGTTAAGAGAAAATGCTTTTTTCCCCCCCTCCTTCTTTTTTTCATGGAGGGCAGCTAATGGCTGCCAGAGAAAGGGGGGGGGGAAGCTTCATTCAATCTTAAGGTGTTTTTTTTTCCCCTGGAGCAATGGAATTATCTACTGTGTTTTCCCCAAAATATGACCCAACCGGAAAAATACATGATTTTTTTCCAGGACGCTCGTAATATAAGCCCCCACCCCAAAAATAAGCCCCAGTTAAGATTGTCAGCCAGGTGGACGTATTTAGTACCGTATTTCCCCGAAAATAAGCCCATTTGGAGCAAAAATTAATATAAAACCCAGCCTTAATTTTTTTGGGGACGGACGGACACGAGTAGCATAATACAGTTGGGGAAAACGAGATGTTTATTTTGGATAGCTGCCTTCACGCCTGTCTCTCTGGAGCACGCGCCGATGTGATCGGTTTGTGAATTGGATCCCATTAATTTAAAAGAAAAAATTTGGTCCCCCCCCCCCTTTTTTTTTTCTTTTTGGCAAGACAGGAGTAAAAAGCAGCAGCCTAAGCTCTTCATCTGTGGTCTGAGGTGTCCCCCCGTAATTGTGTCTTAGCGGGATTTAAGGCTTCTGTTGGCATGTGAGGCCAGCCTGGCTAAATCTTGAGTCTTTATAATTCAGCGGCATTAAAACAAAGCTGTAAGTTACTAAAAAAAAAGAGAGAGAGAGAGAGAGAGAGAGATTCATTATGAAAGGGGAGGAAGAGAAATTGCTTCCGAGCAGTAAGCAACATACTGCCAGGCACCTTGCTAATTAAAACTAGATTACACTTGTCATAATAAACACTTATTCCAAGTTGCAAATCGGTGGCTTTTTTTTTTATTATTATTCCTCTTGCTTATCCGGAAAGCCTCATCAAGCCTTGATGCAAATCAGGGTGTAAATCTTTAGGAGATCCTGCATTAGCAGGAGAGCTAGTCTCACATCACCAGGACAGATTCTCCCCGTTGTAACTTACAAATATACGTAACTTAAAAACAGCCTCAATTTTTACTGTCCTTAAAGGACCCTGCAGTGGGCAATTCAGCTTATGTAACGTAAGATGTAAGATGTAATGTAATGATGGCAATGACTCAGCAGGGTCTGTGTCTCTTTAAGAGCCTTTGTATAAAAGGGAAGGCTCTGTTGATGTGTTCTCTCTTTTCCCTTTCCTGCTATAATTGTGGTTTGTTGGATCCTGCTGTATTAGCACATGTGTGTATGTTATTCCTGGTGTATGATATTCTACATAGTGTAAGATATTAATACAATTTAATGCACTATTGGAGTAAAAAGCCGCAGCCTAAGCTCTTCATCTGTGGTCTGTGGTTATATGCACTATTAGAAAAAGTTGAAAGGATCACGCACCTCGGTTCTAATTTACATGAAAGCTGGGACATGACCGCTGAAGTAAAGACAAGGATAGAGAAAGCTCGAACAGCATTCCTCAAAATGAAAAAGGTCTTCTGCAGTCACAACATAAGCCTAAGACTGAAAATCAGGCTTGTCAGATGCTATGTTTTTTCTATCCTGCTCTATGGAGTAGAGAGTTGGTCTCTGACAGAAGGCCACCTGAAGAGACTAGAAGCATTTGAAATGTGGATTTACAGGCGGCTGTTACGTATAAGCTGGGTGGACAAGATCAGAAATGAGGTTTTAAGCCGCCTGGGAAAGCCCAGGGAAATCATCAAAACAATTAAAAAACAAAAGTTAGAATATTTCGGACATGTGATGCGACACCCAGAAAAATACGGCATACTCCATTTAATCCTCCAAGGAAAGATTGAAGGCAAACGAGGTCCAGGCAGAAGAAGAACATCAGGGGTTCAAAATCTAAGGGACTGGTTTGGACAAAACTCAGCAGCACTTTTTCGTGCGGCTGCTGATAAAAACAGGATCGCCAACATGATCGCCAACGTCCGATAACGGATATGGCACAAGAAGAAGAAGAAGAAGAATTGGAAGGTTGCAAAAGGGGGTCATGGGACCCCGGGATACTGCGACCGTCATAAATATGAACCAGTTGCCAAGCATCCGAATGTCAATCACGCGACCACGGGGATGCTGCAACGGTCGTAAGTGTGGAAAAATGGTCATAAGTCACTTTTTCCAGTGCCGTTGTACAGTCACTAAATGAACTGTTGCAAGGTAGTCGTTTAATGACCATCTAATGGCATTACGACGGCATTAAAAAAGGGACTCGTGACCCAGTCCTCGCATTTACGACCGCGGCAGCATCCTCGCGGTCTCGTGATCAAACTTCGGGCGCTGGGCAACTGGCCTGTCTTTGCAACGGAGGCAGCGTCCCGGGGGTCACATGACCGCCATCGGAGGGAGACCTTCACAGGAAGCTTCCAACAAGCAAAGTTGGCTGAGGAATTCTGGGAGTTGAAGTCCACCAGTCTTAAAGTTGCCAAGTTTGAAGACCCCTGTTTTAGGTCTTCCAGGTAATCTCCCATCTGATGCGAACTGGTTTAGGCCAAGTGGTTAAGGCCACTTAAAGCCACCCGAAGCCACCAAGGGCCATTCTTCTGTTGTAAAGCAGAGGGGGTCTCAAAAGTGGAACCCTACCTCCCCCATCCCCATTAAACCTCTGCGGAGATTTCTTTCTACCTCCCTCAGATTGAGTAGGACTTGCTGGGCAGGTTATCTCCTAAAAAGGTAGGAAACAGAAGAACGCATTCTGCCAAGAAAGGAGAATATTTTGTAGCTCAGGGTTAAAAAGCCAAAAAGGGAATAAAAAAGACCCAAGCGCCTCCGTCGCCAACAATCAGCACCCCGATGAGCAGAGATTAACCCCAAGATTAACAACAGACCGACAATCAAGTAAGCAAGACCCCAGTCAAGGAACTGCCAAATAAGGCAACAGTAAACAGCCCAACCAAAGACCCTCTAAGACCACCCCAGGGCAAGACACTAAAATATAAACTGAGAGCAAAGCCCGTTCCTTACTAGCACTGATGATGCTACCTAGTTGGGTCATGCAACGTCTGCGAGAAAACAAGCCAGCTCAGAGAGCACCCAGGACCCCTAATGTATTCTGATCCTGCAAAGTGTGCCAAGATAAACTCTCGCCATCATCTTTACTAGAAAGAACCTTTCTCATTGCACATCCACAGGGACTAGAAGCATGATATTCCTCTTCTAAAGGAAACTCAAAAGCTCAAGGGCTGCTATAGACTGGTGGCTCTCCCTATTGCTAATGAATAGCTCAAGGTCTATTTCAGGACCGATCCCTGACGCAAGGCCACCGCTTCCAAGATCTTCTTCAACACGAAGAGATAAAACGCTTTCTAAATGCAGATCCAGCATCCCCTTTTTAAGATACTAAGGGGTTACTACACGCACGGGGCTGGCCTCCTTTAAGTTGAGCATTTCAATCCCAGGATAATGTCCCAACAGCGCAGCAGGGGCCGCGAGGGGGGGAAGACGAAGTGAATAAAACCGAAGATGAGATATATTCCGGCTTATTTTCTTTCTTTTCTTTTCTTTTTTTTAATACTGGTAACTAAATTGTGGTCCCGTTGCCATAGCTACCATCCATCCCAGCCTTTCCGGAGAAGAGCCCATAGATGAGGTCACGTGAGCAGGCAGGAGGTGGAAGGGCAGACAGACTCCAATTTTATAACAATTTGCCATAATAGGGGAGAGATGAGAAGACAGTCAACTGGAAAAGAAAGGGAATTTTTTTGTGTTGCAACAAAGGAGGGAGCCCATCAGACTGGGCTTGCTGGTTATTCTCTATTTGACACTGTGTGTGTGTGTGTGTGTGTGTCTGATGAGCAAAAACACCACATCCAGCCAATAAGGAGCAAGGAGAATTAGCTCCTCTTGGAAACAATGATAAAGCAGGCTTCCTAACACATTTGTGCAGACCAAACAAGCTTTTTAACTCAAATCATCATCCTTCTTGGGTTCCTTCAGCTGAGACTGACTCCCTAACGTTCCCGTTCGGCCTTATCTGGAGACGGCCTCATCTTGATCTTCCTTTGAAGCCTTGCAAGTTGGGTGTAAACCAGGACTTCCCCAAGGCTGAGCTTCAAAAGGCCTTTTCTGATCCAAGACAGCCTTACAGATGGAGGGCACTGCACCTCCAAGAGATATTGTTCCTCAACCAGGTTTACGTCTGGCTTCTTCTGGTTTCACACCTTTGCTAACTGTGGAACCGGGGATGCATTCCATCAAGGATGAAGTGAGAGAACAGAAGAGAATAACACAGCTGGACGGGACCTTGGAGGTCTTCTAGTCCAACCCCCTGCTCAAGCTGGAAACCCTATGCCATTTCATCCCAAAGGTGCTTTTTCACGAGGCAACTGGACTTTCTTGTTTTTTTCTTTGAAGGCGTTTCGCTTCTCACCCAAGCGATACCATTTCAGACAACTGGCTGTCCAGTCTCTTCTTAAAAACTTCCAGTGTTGGAGCATTCACAACTTCTGGAGGCAGGTTGTTCCGCTGGTTAATTGTTCTCACTGGCAGGAAATCTCTCCTTAGTTCTAGGTTGCTTCTCCCCTTGGTTGGTTTCCATCCGTTGCTTCTTGTCCTGCCTTCTGGTGCTTTGGAGAATAGGTCGGCCCCCTCCTCTTCTTTGTGGCAGCCCCTCAGATATTGGAACACAACTTTTTGGGGGGAGAAAAAAGCTGAGATTGCATTGTCAAGGATGGATGAGGTGGGTCAAGGAGAGCTGAAAGAGGTGGCACCAAATAAACTTCTCGTGAAGCTCTGTTGCCTAACTGAAGGGCCTTAGTTAACACACACACACAAAACGGTTGTCTGAAGACAAGTCTGTGGCTGCCCACAAACAATCATTTGTCTGTCTAGCCAGCATGCCACGGGCATCTCCGGCTAAGAACAAAGAGTCAGCCATCAAGAGGGTGACGCTGTAGGTAATTATTAACGGGATGAAACTCAACTGATCAGCAGCTACAAAGCGCTGGCTGGCAGGCTGGAACTGTTCTTTCCCGCTAGAGGAACAAAATGGAAAACCTTCACACCACACAATTGTCATCTGAAGGAAGGTGATGTTCTGGGGAAATCCCCCCCCCCAGGCTGTCTTTTCTGTGCCACAGTTGTGAGGAGATCAAGGATTCGTCTACACACTTTCCTGCGTTTCTCCATTCCCTTTCCGGCACAGCTCTTTACGTTTTTTGTGACATTTTAATGCAGGAGAAATTCCACCTTTTTTTTTTTCAAAACTTGTCACGGGGAAAGAGCAGGGTCACAACTGGCAAGTCCATTTGGACGACACGGGGTGGATGGACTCCCACCTCTTGGGAGTTCCAGAAGATGGCGAGCTATTTAGTGGTGGGATCCAAAAATATACGCACTCGTAGCTTGGTGGATTATTTATTTTTAAGGCGCTCCCCCCGTCATCTTTAATTTCAATTCCACACCTCTCTTTTGACCTGGGGTTTAGTCACCTTGCACCACCTGTAAAAACTATTTAATTTCGCCAACGCTAAAGGTTTATGCCCATTCAGCAAAAACAGACTGATTTCAGCTCCGAGAACTACAGTGTATTTACTCTCTGACTCCGATGCTTCGTGCCTATTTGCTTCTGGAGAGTTGTGCCAAAAACATGCCTTTGCACCAAAGCAAGATGACTTAGGAAAATAATGGAAGGGTCAGCCAACAATCTGCTAAAAAAAACACAAAAAAACAACAACCTCACTCGTGCTAAGGGAATATTTTTAGGGATCTTCTGCACACATCCATTTTAAAATGACTTTCTGCTATCAAAAAAAGTTCTTTTGACCACTCTCTTGGGATAAGAGGAAATAAAATAATAATAAATAACAAGGGTAAGAGAATAGCACCCCAATGTGCAGCTTGAGAAGACCCCAACAGTTTTTAAACAGCAGACACCAAAAAGAAGCAACGTCTCCTATAAATTGAGAGCAAACTCTACCCCCTATTGGCACGGATGATGTTACCTAGTTGGGTAATGAAAGGTCTGCAAGAAAACAACCAAGCTCGGAGAGCACCACGGATCCCTCAGAAGCCATACATCCCCCAGCAGCACAATTAAGCGTGGACATTTTTCAACACACACACACATACACACACATACATACTCCAGAAACTACATAATAAAGAGGGTTGTTTGGAACAGAGAAATGAACTGCCATTTTTAATGGCATTTACCCTCGTCTTGCTTTTTTTGCATGGGGAAAGCTGAAAAAAAAAAACCATCTTCAGGATACAGCAATCCTCTACAAGCACAACACACAATAGATTTTTCTTTCTTTCGCCCATTGCAATTCTGCGCTTTTTACCAGATGTTTATACTGTAGTTGGTTATGTCATCTGCTGGCTATCGCTGAGGAGACGACATGGGTGTTAGGAAATGCTCTCTACCTGCCATCTTGAGCTTCTGGTGGGGAGGCTGGACCTAGACACACACACACACACACACACTTGTCTCACTCATCTCTTTCCGTTTAGAAAAGTTTTACCTAGAACTGAACCTTTCCAGATTTCCGAGGAAGCCTTTCAATTTGGCAATTACCACGGCAAAGAGAGCGCGGCAAACCCAACTTGTTTCTTCCAGTCCTCCGACTGTTGTTGGCAAGTTGGGTTTTTTCATTCCTGCTCTGAAGAATTAGCCTGCACGCTCTAGTTAAAAGCTTTGCAGATGAAAGGGGAACCAGATCAGATTTCTCCTCCAAGTCCTCTCTAAACAGCGCCCGTAAATCCAAAGAGGCAGACAGACGAGAGAGCGTTAACACGGGGTCCTCCTTTTGATCCCAAAGTTGTTTCTTTCGCGTTTTTTTTTTTTTAAAAAATAAACTTGAAAAGCCTCGCAACCCAAGAATTCGCTTCTGAAGCAGGGCAGGAAATATCCGACACATCAAATGGCAGCGGATAATAGCAACCCTTTGGACTGCCGGATCAATAAAGTCCTTAATCACATGTCAGGAGCAAACAGCTGCTAGCTTGGAAGGCAAGCTTGGTCTTCCCAAATCCCTCCTTGCTGGCCGCTAATGAAGCCCACAAACGTATTGTGTCCTTGATCAGGACGGTGCCCTGCAAGAGAAGCTAATGAATGCACGCTGAGTGGTTTTATTTGTGGGTGTTTGTGATCTTGGGAGATGGGGAAGACCAGCCGTAGGAAGGAGCCATTACAAACAAAAGCCTGTGAAGCCACTGATGGCGCTCTTCAAGGAGAGTCATTGTTATATGCTGGAAATGAAGAGGACACCGGCGTAGGGTCACCTCTGTGGCAAAGGCATCCGGCACGGCTCTTGAGAAAAGTTAACCATCTTCCCCAAATGCCTTGGGCTGGTGGACAGGCTGGGATGGGCAGGCAGGTAGGGGATGACCAGGCTGAGCCTGAGGGAGGGAGGCGTCAAAGGCGTCATCAGTCACGAGTCCCTGCGTGCCCACAAGGGATCCAACTCCAGCCCACTTTGAATTCCTTCTACTCTTATCTCCCGCTAATGCCCCTTGGCCCTTGGTACTTCAGATTCTTGTCCAGACCTTAAGCTTAAAACAAATCTTTATACCCATTTGAACTGCCTGGATCTCCCGATTTCCTTGGTGCTTGGTGAAGAGTAAAGGAAGAATCACCCTCCCCCCCCAAAAAAAAGCAAGAAAGGAGGAGGTTTCCCCACAGAAGGCTTGCAAGGCCTCGCTGACCATAATTTAGCCAGCAGGTTTGTTTTTTCAGCCTGGGACATTAAAAATAAAAGTCCTTGCCAATGACAGGAATAACAGGAGAGTGTATAAATATCCTGCTCTTTGGCTTGGGGCGTGGAAAAAAAAAAAGCTTGCATCAAAAAGGAAAGGTTAACTTGGCCCTTAATGGAGGAGGGGGAGGAGAAGGGAGAGGGGGAAGGGGAAGAGGAGGAAGGAGAAGAATGGAGGATGAAGAGGAGGGGAGGGGAGGAGAAGAAGGGGAAGAAGGAGGAGAAGGAGAAGGAGGAGAGGAAGGAGAAGAAGAAGAAGAAGAAGAAGAAGAAGAAGAAGAAGAAGAAGAAGAAGAAAGAAGAAGAAGAAGAAGAAGAAGAAGAAGAAGAAGAGGAAGAAGAGGAAGAAGAAGAAGAAGAAGAAGAAGAGAGATAAAGAAGAAGAAGAAGACAGATGGAGGAAGAGAAGGAGGAGGAGGAGGAGGAGGAGGAGAAGAAGGAAGAGAAGAAGAAGAAGAAGAAGAAGGAAAAGAAGAAGAAGAAGAAGAATAAGAAGAAGAATAAGAAGAAGAAGAGAGAAGAAGAAGAAGAAGAAGAAGAAGAAGAGAAGAAGAAGAAGAAGAAGAAAAGAAGAAGAAGGAAGAAGAAGAAGAAGAAGAAGAAGAAGAAGAAGAAAGAAGAAGAAGAAGAGAATAAGAAGAAGAAGAAGAAGAACACACCACCACCACCCCACCACCACCACCACCACCACCACCACCACCACCTTTGGTGTCCAGGAAACAAAATTACAATTGCTGAAGGTTCGAACAATTCCAACCTTTTTCAACTCACAGAATAAAGCCTGGCTATATATATATTAAAAAAAAAGCTAAAAAGAAAAGAAAAAAGAGGAGAGGGGAATTTTCCATTAACCAGAAGATGGAAAAAATGGGAGGGAAGGAAGGAAGGAATAGGATGGGGAACCGTCCCCCTAAAGCAAATCCAGAAAGGACTTAGCCAGCAAAACCAGGAAGGACAACAATCATGGTTGCTGGGGGGCTGGCAAGCTACTTCGAGCACTGCGTGTGAGTGCAAGGAAGGGATGCACCGGGGGGGGGGGACACACAGACCTTGCACAAGGCTGGGAAGAAAATACACAATGCAGGGAGAAAGCCAGACACCCCTTTTCCTTTCTGCTGCAGTATCTCTCCCCCCCCTCCCCCCCATAATTTGTGCTAGGCAGTAGCTGGCTGGCTCGGAGTCAGGATCAGAGGCAATCTCTTAATGGCTCCCTCGTGCTGGCAGTCACATTTTGCTTCCAACACACAAGAAACCTGCGAAAGGAAAGCAAACACTGAGGAGGTTTCAACCCTCCCCAGTTAACTAGCAAGCAGAGCCAGCAGCACAAATACCTGGGCTGTTTTGCGGCTTATGGGGAAAGGAGGTGTTGGTGCGGGAAAGCCGGATCCTGGTTCTGTAGCTTGGGGAATGGGCATTATGGCAAGGAGAAGGGGGCTTCTTGGGGTGGGCAGATTTGGACCATGGGACTCCGTCTTCAGAGACCCCCAAACTTTGGGGGCCATGGAAATGGAGATCTATCTATCTATCTATCTATCTATCTGTCTGTCTGTCTGTCTGTCTGTCTGTCTATATCTATTTGTCTGTCTCTTATCTATCTGTCTGTCTGTCTGTCTGTATCTGTCTGTCTGTCTGTCTGTCTGTCTCTATCTATCTATCTATCTATCTATCTATCTATCTATCTATCTATCTATCTATCTATCTATCTATCTATCTATCTATCTATGTCTGTCTCTATCTATCTATCTATCTCTGTCTGTCTGTCTGTCTCTATCTATCTATCTATGTCTGACTCTTATCTATGTCTGTCTGTCTGTCTGTCTGTCTGTCTGTCTCTCTCTCTCTCTATCTACGGTATAGCTATCATCTATCTGCCTGCCTGCCTGCCTGCCTGCCTGCCTGCCTGCCTATATCTATCTATCTATCTATCTATCTATCTATCTATCTATCTATCTATCTATCTATCTATCTATCTATCTATCTATCTATCTATCTATCTATCTATCTATCTATCTATCTATCTATCTATCTATCATCTATCTATCTATCTATCTATCTATCTATCTTATCTATCTATCTATCTATCTATCTTATCTATCTATCTATCTACCTACCTACCTACCTACCTATGTCTATATCTGTCTATCTGTATCTGTATCTGTATCTATATCTATCTATGTCTGTCTGTATATAAAATGGCTAAGCCTGAGATTCTGCTCAAGACTAACTGCCGCAAAGAACCCTGGGAAACGTAGTCCTCTCTAAGCAATCCGAGTTCCCAATGTGACAGGGGGAAGGCAGAGGGAACCACAAGCCAATTGAAAGGCAGATCTTTACTGCAAACGAAGGACTCTTGTTTCCTGCCCGCTAAATGCTGAATTTTTTATTTGCAGGCCACACACACAACGGAAGAGGGGCCAGCTCAGGGACACACTGTACAAGTCCACGTGTTTCCGGATTGGCAGGATTTTCATAGAAGTGGCTGAAGAGCCGAGAGGTCAAGGAAGCTCTGGAGCTATTGGCCGAATCTGGACCCTTGCTGAAGGCCAAAATGCTACGGCTGTCGCCGACTTGGGCAGTCCACCCATGAGATTTTGAATAACAGAAGAGCAGAGGCTGGAAGGGACCTTGGAGGTCTTCTAGTCCAACCGCCTCCTCAAGCAGGAGACTCTACACTATTTTGGACAAGGGGCTGTCCAGGCTCTTCTTAAAAACCTCCAGTGATGGGAGCACCCACAATTGTTCCGAAAGCAAGATGTCCCACTGGTTCTGCAAAAGGTCAGCTGCGAATGTCCTTGTGCTGCTGGCTAGTGGGGCAAGCTCCACCTCAGGCTTTAGGCCACCACCAGAACTTAAACCAAGACCAGCCAGGATAGGCTACGACCCTCCTCCCCAAATGGGTCAGGGTCCTCCATTATGACTACCTTTGCCTGAAATGGTATAAGGCAGGGGTAGGCAACCTTGGCTCTTTTATGACTGGTGGACTTCAACTCCCAGAATTCCTGAGCCAGCCATGCTGAGGGGAAAGGGAGAGGTTTCCAAGCTGAGCCAGGCTGGCTCAGGAATTCTGGGAGTTGAAAGTCCACCAGTCATAAAAGAGCCAAGGTGGCCTACCCCTGGTAGAGCTGAGTGATAACACTGGCTGAATCCTGTTGGCGTTACAGGAAGTCCTCGACTTACAACCGTTCGTTTAGTGGCTGTTGGAAGTTAAAACGTCGCTGAAAAAAGCGGCTTATGACCGTTTCCCCCCCACATTTCTGACCCTTGCAGCATCCCCGGGGTCATGTGATCAAAATTCAGAGGCTTGGCAACTGACTCAGATTTACGACGGTTTGCAGCGTCCCAGGGTAAAGTGATTCTCTTTTGCGACCTCCGGACAAGCAAAAAAGTCAATGGAGAAGCCTGATCCATTTAACAAGTGGGTTACTAACTTAACAAACGCAGCGATTCAGTTAACAACCCCTCTCGCTTAGCAACAGAAATTTTGGGCTCAGTCGTGGTTGTAAGTCACGGACTCCCTGCAGTTTAGACCAACGGAAAGAAAGAGAAAGAAAAAGAGAGAGAGAGAGAGAGAGAGAGAGAGAGAGAGAGAGAGAGAAGAGAGGGAGAGAAAGAGAAAAAAGAGAGGGAGAGAGAGAGAGAGACGAAGAGAAAAAGAGAAA
Source organism: Azemiops feae (assembly GCA_023970755.1). NCBI lineage: Eukaryota > Metazoa > Chordata > Lepidosauria > Squamata > Viperidae > Azemiops > Azemiops feae. The sequence continues at coordinate 544,345 of JALGBA010000710.1, read as the reverse complement.
GAGAAAGAAAGAGAAAGAGAAAGAAAGAGAAAAAGAGGGAGAGAAAGAGACACACAAAGAGAAAAAGAGAAAGAGAAAGAAAAAATCGAGAGAAAAAGAGAGGGAGAGAAAGTGTGAAAGAGAAAGAGAGAAAAAGAGAAAGAGAAAGAAAGGGGGAGAGAAAGAGAAAGAGGGAGAGAAAGAGAAAGAAAAAGAGAGGGAGAGAAAGAAAGAGAGAGAGAGAGAGGAGAGAAAAAAGAGGGGGAGAGAAAGAGAAAGAGTGAAAGAGAGAGTGAAAGAGAAAGAGAGACGAAGAGAAAAAGAAAGAGAGAGGGAAAGAGAAAGAGAGAGAGGGAAAGAAAGAGAAAGAGAAAGAAAAAGAAAAAAAATCGAGAGAAAAAGAGAGGGAGAGAAAGTGAAAGAGAGACGAAGAGAAAAAGAGAAAGAGAAAGAAAGAGGGGGAGAGAAAGAGAAAGAGAGAAAGAGAAAGAAAGAGAGAAAAAGAGAGGGAGAGAAAGAAAAAGAGAGAAAGAGAAAAGAGAGAGAAAAAGAGAGAGTGAAAGAGAGAGGGAAAGAGAAAGAGAGACAAAGAAAAAGAGAAAGAGAAAGAGAAAGAAAGAGAAAAAGAGACACAAAGAGAAAAAGAGAAAGAAAAAGAAAAAAAATCGAGAGAAAAAGAGAGGGAGAGAAAGAGTGAAAGAGAGACGAAGAGAAAAAGAGAAAGAGAGAAAAAGAGAGAAAAAGAGAGGGAGAGAAAGAAAAAAGAGAAAGAGAAAAGAGAGAGAAAAAGAGAGGGAAAGAGAGAGAGGGAAAGAGAAAGAGAGACGAAGAGAAAAAGAGAAAGAGAAAGAAAGAGAAAAAGAGGGAGAGAAAGAGAAAAAAAGAGAAAGAAAGAGAGAGAGAGGGAGAGAAAGAGAAAGAGAGAAAAAGAGAGAGAGAATTTCGAGGGGTTTAAAATAGGAGGAAGGCACACTGGCTGGCAGGACCCACCTGGGCTCTCCTAGGGGGCCCGTTCCCAACCACCCAAAAACATCCAGGCCTGGCCAATACGCTGCACCTTCCTTGCATTCTGGCAACAGACAATGAGGAGAGGGCACCGCTTGGGGGTGGGTGGGAACTTTCTGCCAGGCCCCAAAATTGGAAGAGGAAGTAAAAAAAGAGAGAGGCCATGGCACCGAGGGAAGAAGAGTCTGAATAGCCTGCAGAGCCAGCCCCCCCCCCCCCCGCGTACTGTAACATCCATGGAGGGGAAGCGCTGGCTGGCAGCAGGAACAGGGCGGGCTGCAACTGGAGAGAAGAAAAGAAAGCCGGCTTGTTTATGTTGGCAGCCGCTTCCCAGCCTAATGGAAAATTTCGCTGGCTTCGGGTGCATCAGGAACTGGGAGAGCTGAGCAAGAGCACGCAAGTTATGAAAGGCTGGAAGGGGGGGGAGGAGACAGAGAGAGAGAGAGAGGGAGAGAAAGAGAGAGAGGGAGGAAGGGGGAGAGAAAGAAAGAGAGAGAGGGGGGGAGAGTGGGAGTGAGGGAAAGGGAGGGAGGGGGAGAAAGAAAGAGAGGGTGGGAAGGGAGGGAGGGAAGGAAGATGAGGGAGGAGAAGGTAGTAAGGGGGAGGCAGGAGAGAGGGAGTGAGGGGGAGAGAGAGATGGAGAGAGGAAGAGAGAGAGGGTGGGAGTGAGGGAAAAGGAGGGAGGGGGAGAAGAAAGAGGGTGGGAGGGGGAGGGAGGGGAGAGAGAGGAGGAGGGAGAGGGAGGTAGTAAGTTCGAAGGGGGAGAGAGAGAGGGATGAGAGAGAGAGGAGAGGGGTGGAGAGACAGAGGGAAGGGGGAGCGGGAGGGAGAGAGAGAAGAAAGAGAAAGAAGAGAGAGAGAGGGGGGAGGGAGGGAGAGAGAGGGAGGGAGAGAGAGAGAGAGAGAGAGAGAGAGAGAGAGAGAGAGAGAGAACTGTCTTTCAGCCTCAGCAGCTACAGTAAAAAGAGAGATGCTTGCACAGCATGTCCAGGGTGGGGGGAACTCTGCACGAGCCCAGGAACTGGGTAAACAAGAGGGCGAGAAACCTCAGCCACAACCTTGGCTCCAGGGAGAGAAAAAAACCCCAAGGGCTAGGGGTTTCTTGCAGCCACCCTCCTGTCTTCGGTGGAAGAAATTCTGGGGCAAGGAAGGGGGGGGGTCTCTCTTAACTCCAGCTCCCCGGCCAATGCAGCCCTCCCCCTCGGTTAGGCTGGAGCGGGGATCGTGGGACCCGTTGCAGGCCACGTGAAGCAGCCGTGGCAGGCGAGAGCTGTTCTTTTGGACGGGAGTGAAGGGGTGGATTATGTAAGGCCAGATTATATTCACCAGCTGAGAGGCCGGCTATTTATGGGGAAGGAGGGGGGGGTGTCGAAGGCTGCAAGGAAAGGTCTGCAAAACCTCTAATGCACAGCCGACTTTGCCTCCGCCCTGGGTAGAGGGGCCCAGCCACCCTACACCCCAAAAACAACCATCACAATAGGCCACGTCTTTCCAGCTCCTCTTAATGATCTTCAGCAGCTCCCTTTCATCACCCACCGTTTCTCTCCCCTCCCCCCACAAGCCCTGACCTTGGTTCTCCCTGGAATAGGGGGAAGGGAAGACATGGCAAAGCCGGGGAGGGGGTGAAAGAGGGGAAAAGGGCAAGTGTCCCCCAACTGCAGGGCCAGGATTCCAAATCTAACAGGGAAATCGAAGAGATTAACTCCATCCTCCCTAGAGGTTTTAAGGGATAAGACAGGACAAGCATTTAACCAGGATGGAGTAAACAGAGGGTTGGACTAGAAGACCTCTGAGGTCCCCTCCTAGCCCTAGGACTCTACGTTCTGGATTAGACCTGGGCTACAACCCTCGATCAGAATCCGAAAACAAACTGATCAGAGTGCAATTGATAGAATTGCACTCCGTCCATCTTTCGAGAATGTTTTTTTTCTGTCCTGCGGAAAAATAAATATTCTCTGTTTGCAATCTTCCATGGGTAAAAATCAAGAGGGAAAAAAACGGGATTTGCACAATGCTAGGATGGGGGAGGTAAGCCTGTGGCCTGAGATATATTTCAAGCCCCACGGCCTCTCTCTCTCCCCCCCCCCTTGATGCCGAGCTAAAAACCCACAAACCTACGAGACCTCCTGTGGTTATAACTCCCAATTTCAAGAACCAGTTGATTTTTTTAAGACCTAACTCAAGAGAAGGCAGTGAGATACGTGTTCTGCTCACTCGTAGTTAGTTACGCACTGGGCGAAAGCTTCAGTCTGATCTGGGTTACAAAGCGAATCGTTTAAACCTGCGGCAATTCCTAAGAAGCAGTCATAAAGCAAATAGATAAAAACGATCACCGGGATAAAAATCTTAAAACAAAGATTGTTTAATTTAAAAAAGCTGAGCTTTCGTCGGCCACACTGCCGACATCATCAGAGCATATAATGTAGAATTTGGGAGTCCGTTCTTATATGACTGGCTGTTTCTGCACCCGGGCTCTCGACCTGGTCATCGGTCTGCTCTATATCTATATCTATATCTATATCTATATCTATATCTATATCTATATCTATATCTATATCTATCTATCTATCTATCTATCTATCTATCTATCTATCTATCTATCTATCTATCTATCTATCTATCTATCTATCTATCTATCTATCTATCTATCTATCTATCTATCTAGATAGATAGATAGATAGATAGATAGATAGATAGATAGATATGGGCAGGCTATATATATATAGCCTGCCCACCAGGAACTCAACTGCAGCCACACAAAATGGCTTTGAAATAAGCTGAAGATGAGGAGGGGGAGATTCTGGTTTCTGTCAGATGTGCCTATTCAGAGAAATTTGATTTACAAAGCAAACATTCTCAGGCTACTTCTATCACTAGCTGCGGGCTCCTTCAGAAGTTAAAAATACTCTCTTATGCCCAGAGAGAGAGAGTGAGTAGGAAAGCAATGCATTTCGGGCTTAGAAACCGCTTAATAGCATAGCAAAATACCTGGGAAGGAATTAAAAGCAACTACAGAGTTTAAGAAGTGTTTTTTTTTCCCGTCCCATCCCAGCAGGTTTTTATATGCGGCTGCTGACCGACCGGCTTTTTTGGAGACAAGTAAAAAAAAAATATATATTTTCATAGAAAAATGGCAAAAGGAAAAAAATAAATAAATTCAGCCAGCTTTGTTGCTCCTTAAAAGCCTGGTCAATAAAGCCAGCCAGACGAAAGGGGAGTATTTTTATACAATTTTGCAGGCCTGGGCCAAACCACTGAACAGGAGAGATTCAAACGCATTGAATGCAGCTTTAAGAGATGAGAATTGCAGTTTCAAGGAGATTTGGTTAAAAAAAAAAAGAAAACCACGATCTTCAGTACATCTATAAGCTAAGCCATAAAGCGATCTGGTTTTGATTTAGTTCAACGTGCAAAAACTGGATCGGTGCTTTCTATTTCAGTACCGGTACTGGCCTAGCCTGAGGTGTTATCCCCCACTTTGCAACTTTTGTCTAAAATCGTGTTTCCTGCCTGAGCAGGGGGTTGGACTAGAAGACCTCCAAGGTCCCTTCCTTCTATTCTATTCTATTCTATTCTATTCTATTCTATTCTATTCTATTCTATTCTATTCTATTCTATTCTAATTCTAATTCTAATTCTATTCCATTCCATTCTGCATTCTATTCTGCATTCTGTTCTATTCTATTCTATATATACTGAAAAAAGGCCGCTAAAACCATGCAGATTTACTCCAGACTTAACCCTAGCAAACAGAATTGTAGGCACCACATTGCTTGTGCTGTCTTAATTTTTTTTTTCTCCAGTCACCAAGTGAAGTAGTTGATTAACTATGGGAATTTTACTCAATTACACCCCTGTAAGTTTGTCGGGAGCCGATACTGACTGTGATCCCAGCCAGACCCTTGCTGGTAGAGGGGCCAATATGACAAAAAGCATTTATTGAGTGTGGAAATCTTTTTTTTAAGACAGTGCCCGGTCTTTAGAGCAATTTAAAAAGCGTGCTAGGCCAGGGTTTAACATAATATATATATATAAAGAAGGGAGGGGAGGATCCTTAAACTGGCAAATGTGAAGCTCAACCCTGGGTGAAATTAAACATAGAATAAAGGGTTTGCTTTGCTGCTGGTGACATCCCGGAATCTTTTCAAGGGAGAGGAAACTGAGTTCTTTTTAAGAGGTTTTTTTTGGGGGGGGGGATCTCTGCTTGGAGAAGAGAAGCGCAGGGAGGCTTAAACTGGGAATTAAATTCCAGACACTTTGCTGCTTCCAGAGAGACCTCAAAGAGTTTTTGCTCTGCTACGTCCAGTGAAGTCTGAGCACTTCCCGTTCTCTAGGATGCTCAAGTTCTTGGTCAAGCCTTGGGTGAAGCCTTTCGAAAGAGACTGCTTCTGAGGAAGTGCAGAGTGCTCTTCCATCCATCCCCCTCCTGCAGTCCAGCTCCTCAGACTACAGCCTGGCGGTTCAAAATGACAATAGCCAGTGTCTCTGCCCATAATGGGATAAAATGGCTCTCCGGCATGTAAAATCACGACGGTCAAGGGCTGGAGTGTGCCACGCCACATCTCACTTGAAAGAATACTGGCCCTCTTCATCAGGGGTCTTCAAACGTGGCCCTTTGATGACTTGTGGACTTCAACTCCCAGAATTCCTCAGCCAGGGACATTCTGGGAGTTGAAGTCCACAAGTCATCAAAGGGCCAAGTTTGAAGACCCCTGCTCTAAAGCAATGTTTCCCAACCTTGGCGACTTTAAGATGGGTGGACTTCAACTCCCAGAATTCCCCAGCCATCGTGCCTGGCTGAGGAATTCTGGGAGTTGAAGTCCACAAGTCATCAAAGGGCCAAGTTTGAAGACCCCTGCTCTAAAGCAATGTTTCCCAACCTTGGCGACTTTAAGATGGGTGGACTTCAACTCCCAGAATTCCCCAGCCATCGTGCCTGGCTGAGGAATTCTGGGAGTTGAAGTCCACAAGTCATCAAAGGGCCAAGTTTGAAGACCCCTGCTCTAAAGCAATGTTTCCCAACCTTGGCGACTTTAAGATGGGTGGACTTCAACTACCAGAATTCCCCAGCCATCGTGCTTGGCTGAGGAATTCTGGGAGTTGAAGTCCACAAGTCATCAAAGGGCCACGTTTGAAGACCCCTGCTCTTCATCCTCTCCATTTCAAGCAGAGGAGGAAGGAGAAAACATAAAACAACAGTTTCTCTAGGTCCAATCTAGAACCCAGAATCACAGGGCTGGAAGGGACCCCGGAGGTCTTCTAGAATCTAGTCCAGCCCCCTGCTCAAGCCAGGCATCTCATTCTATCCTGGTCAAACACTGTCTACCCCTTAAAACCTCCAGTGATGGGAGTTCAACTAAGTTACCTCCTAGTCATAAAATCCTCAAACGGTGGTTTTTTTAAAAAACCTTGAAACATAATCACAATCACCGCAACGCGGAAGGCTCATGTTTCTTGCCCGCCTCTTGGTCTTGAATCAACTTGAGAAAAGCAGGAAGCAAGAGATTAAATTATCCAGGGAAAGTCAGGGCTTACTCACCAGAACAGAGCATCTCTCCGATCTGTAGCATCTCATAAAGTTCAGGCCTCAAGCATTTTATTTTATTTTTTATAAAAAGGCAGGCTACTGAAAGCAGAATACCCACGTTTGCCTTTTACCAAGCTCATCCCGGTTTGTTTTTAAAAGGAGGAGGGACGGCTCAAAATCCCAGAATTCTCAGCTTGGCCAGGACAGTATCTTTCCCCAGAATGCAACTGGCCATTGCAATAGAGACATGTATGTCTTTGCATCGGCCTGTATGCTGAAGCCCCCTCCAGCTTTGGCGAGGAGGAGGAGAAAACAGGGGCTGGCGGACGACAGCTGCTTCCCAGCCGAGATGGAAAAACTGTCAAAATAATTTGAAAATACTCCGCAAAGATCTGCTCACAATATACTTGGGAAAGGCTGCAGGGGAAAAAAACACAAAAAAAACCCAACAACCAGCTTCCGGGGCTGCTGTTTGTTTTAGTAAGCGTGCCCACTGCTTTCCTTTTGTTTGTGTGTGTGTGTTCACTTCTCCAGTGTTTTTTCCTTCCTTCCGTCCAAAGAGACAGGTCATTAAAATGCAAAGTGTCCTTATCCTCTCCCGAGCTCGCCCTTTTTATCACCATTTGTGGGTCAGCCCAGCGATGACACAACACCCACCACCGACAAAAAGGAACAACTTTACAGGAGGTGTTTCGTCCCAATGGAGAGGGGGGGGGGACGGGATGGGGGGGAGGGGAGAGAGAATCCGTATGTCAAAGCTGCAATTAATTCTGCTCCGTGACAGCTTGGGTCATAACATGGGGGGGGGGGGGGGGCTTCAACAGATGCCCTTTGTACCAGGTCCGAGTTATTCAATTAAATGAAAAGCATGAGTCACGATCACTTCCTGCCTCCATTCAGGCCAGTTAACCGACAACAGGTCACCGAGCCCGTGTTTAAGAAGTCGCCCAAAACCTTGGCAATAAATGCCTGCGCTGCCACAGAACGCAAGAGGGGAGAAAAACCTATGTTTTAAGGCCGGTTTAAGGTAACACTGAACAAATCACCACAAGACTCCCAGAGGCTAACAGACAGGTCACTAGTGGACCTAGGCTAATTCCAAACACCCAGGAATCTCCTGGGTCTCTTTCTCAGCAGCGTAAACAGGCACCCCCTCCAAAATTACATCCAAATCATTGCGGGGGGGGAGGGGGGGAAGGAAAGGCTTATAAACCGATCCTGAAATCAGTTGACAAAACCATGCCTTGCCAGTCCCCAAATCAAGGAGAATGAAAGAACTGTGATCTGATTTAGATAGATAGATAGATAGATAGATAGATAGATAGATAGATATAGATAGATAGATAGATAGATAGATAGATAGATAGATAGATAGATAGATAGATAGATAGATAGATAGATAGATAGATAGATAGATAGATAGATAGATAGTCAGATATAGACAGACAGTTACAGACAGATAGACAGAAAGACAGACAGACAGGTAGATAGGTAGATATAGATAGACAGATACAGATAGATAGATAGATAGATAGATAGATAGATAGATAGATAGATAGATAGATAGATAGATAGATAGATAGATAGATAGATAGACAGACAGATGATAGACAAGAGACAGATAATAGATAGATAGATAAGATATAGATAAGATAGATAGATACAGATAGAGACGATAGATTGATAGACAAGAGACAGATAATAGATAGACAGATAGATGATAGATAGATAGATAGATAGATAGATAGATAGATAGATAGATAGATAGATAGATAGATAGATAGATAGATAGATAGATAGATAGATAGATAGATAGATAGATAGATAGATAGATAGAAAGAAAGACAGACACAGGCAAACCTTTGTCGTCATTTTTTACTGTGGGCACAATGGCACACATTAAAAATGAAATTTAGTTGCTTGCTCTCAAAGTGTACACATACATAATACACATTTAAACATACTGTATACAACATACGTATAGACCTACACCCTTACATATAAGTCACATGTGAATATTAATCCCTGTCCACCTTAAATACATAACGGAGGAGGAAGCTTTAGAGTTCACAAGGTTAATAATACTTAATATTCAGGGGGGGGAAACATCTACCCAGCCCAGATCTCCCTTTCCCGAGGTGCAACTAAAATAGCTTTCAACATTTCTGCCCTTTAAGTCACCCCTCCCTCCTCCTCCTCCTCCTCTGGGTTTGCAAAAACGCTTGATTATGACTCCATTTCCACTTCCGACCCGGGGAAAACAAGCCTGGATCGATCCCATAAGTTCGGGGGAGGGAAAGACTTCCCGACGATAACCGAACAGATCTGAAACTCCGGATGGTGTTACACAAGCAGACACAATTCCAAAAATTAGTCCAGAGGCCCATGGAGGGTTAAAAGGCACAGCAAATGGGAGGAATGCAGAAAGGCATTTCAGGAAGAGAGGTTTGTGTTTGTGTGTGTGTGTGTGTGAGAGAGAGAGAAAGCCAAGTTACGTAAAGCCCGGGGATACTCACCGTCTCCTTATTGGGAAGCAATTCTTTTCGGATCCTGAAAAAGTTCTTCCCGTACTGCCGGAGGCCTTTAATGAACCTCTTCTGTGTTAACAAAAAATAAAAATAAAAATAGCAAGTCAGTGGGGCCTGGAGGATTGAGTGGGGGTCTTTTCAATCCTGCAAAAAGGGAATCTTGAGGCTCAAGAGCTGCAGAAAAAATACATTAATAGACCTTCCCCGCTCCTCCGTGCAACTATTTTCCAGGTTTGGCCCTGAAATTATTTTTAAAAGGTTTGTTAAAAAAAAAAGAAAAAAGAAAAAAAGAAGATACATCAAGGTTGTCTCCTACTGACGGCTGTGACGGTAAGAAGCTTGCTGATTCCAGGGAAAACAACACGAAAACTCAAAAATGCACCATCCAGTTCCAGGTTAAACGGAGGAAGGGAAATGATTAGGGGGGGGTGGGAGAGAGGAGAGGAAGGGGAGGAAGTTTTCCCATTTGGGAAAAACCTTGGGGAAGAAGAGGGTATTTTGGCAGCTGAGCAGGCCAAAGTGGAAAAAAACTCTTTTCCCTCTGAGAAAAAACAACAGCAACAAATAAACATATTTTTTTTTAAAATAAAAAATAAAATAAAAAAAATAAAAAAAATAAAAACCAGGTTTTAAAAAAGTAGCTTTGCCAGCCGACTGCCTGCAGGGAAGAAAAAAACAACAACACACCTTTTGTTTTTCTGGCATTTTCCAAAACAAAACAAAACAAAAAACAAGAAAAAGACAATCCCTCCTTTCCTTTCCACAGAGGATCCTGCAGGAAAAAGTCTCCCGCGACTTTTGCCAATAAGAATAATAATCCAGTTAGGCAAAATCCTTAAGCCCCTTCCCCCCCCCCCAAAAAAAAACACCTCTGGGGTGGGGAGATGGAAAAGTGGGGGAGGTAGAGGGGGTGGGGGGAAAAGCAGCCTTGTTCCCAATCCAAGCTTTGCAATCCTGCAAAAAGGGGGCTTCTCCCCCCTCCCCCCTGGTTTGGCCACAGGGCTGGGTGCGTGCAGCCCCCTCCCCAAAAAGATCCAGGGGAAGAGACCCCTTTGCAAGAGAGAGAGAGAGAGAGAGAGAGAGGGAGGGAGGGAGGGGAGAGCAGAGATTCCCAACCTGCGAAGTCCGGGGCGGCTCCGGCCGGCGAGGCACAGGTGGCCCCTAAGCGGGAGGGGGCCGTGGGAGGGGGGGTCCTGGCGGGGCAAGTCCGGCCCGGGGGATCCGGATCGCCACCGGGGAGCCTCTGACACTACAAAGGGGAGGAGGGGAGGGAAGGAGCGGCGGCTTAACATGTGATCGGGGGAGCCGCTGGGCGCGCTGCAAAAGGCGGCCTGGATCGCGACGGGGGAAAAGCGGACTCCGCGCCGGACAGCTTGCCCCGACGGGACGCGGCTTGCCAACTTTGGAGCCGCTTTGGGGGCGGGGGTTGGGTGCAAATGAAGTCAAGGGTGTCTGGCTTTTTTTTGGGGGGGGAGAAGAGGTCTGGGGGGGAGGAGAGGGCATTGCAAAGGTTGCAAGGGCCAGGCAAGGCAAAAAAATGGTAGAAGTTGGGGGGGGGGAGAAGAGGATGCATTTGCGCCCCTTCCTCCTCTGCTCTTCCCAACAACAACCCTGTGGGGTTGGTTGGGCTGGGAGAGAGGGACCGGCTCCAAGTCACCCAGCTGGCTTTCCGTGGCTAAGGCGGGACTTGAACTCGCCATCTCCTGCTTTCTAGTCTGGTGCCTTAATCTACTAAACCAGGGGTCTGCAACCTTGACAAGTTTAAGACTTGTGGACTTCAAGTCCCAGAATTCCGGGAGCTGAAGTCCACAAGTCTTAAAAGTTGTCAAGGCTGCAGACCCCTGCACTATAGACCAAACTGGCTTTCTGTTTTTAATAATAATAATAATAATAACAACAACAATAATAACAATAACAACAACAACGTTGTTGATGCTGTTTATTTTTATTTATTTTTATTATTATTACACCTGACCCCCATCCTGATTTCTCCCAAAGGTTGCCTGAGCTGTAAACCAACCAATTGGCTAGGTCTGGCAGGGGAAGCGGAACCACAAACCAACAAGGTCAAGACAAACTAAGTTAAGCTTTAGGCCAGGGGTCTTCAAACTTGGCCCGTTTATGACTTGTGGACTTCAACTTCACACAGCAGCGTGCCTGGCTGAGGAATTCTGGGAGTTGGAAGTCCACAAGTCATAAAAAGGCCAAGTTTGAAGACCCCTGCTTTAAGGGGTGCTGTGAAGGAACCAGCTTAATCCACCCCTGATCTGGTTAATGAGGCTGGGGGAAACCTCAGAGGGGGTGTGTGGCTTTTGACATGTAGCATACATGTTCACATCAAGCAAATCAGGGTTTGTGGGCCAGGCCTCTTGGTGGGGAGGTGGGGGGCGTCCTTCCCATTAAGAAACTGGATTTGACTTGGGCTCACCTCTCTGGAAACCAAAGGCACTGTTTCTCCCAGGCCAGCTCACCCACTCCTTGCAATGGGCTACTTTTAAAACCTTAAATCAGAGGTGTCCAGCCTTGGCCACTTTTAAGATTCGTGGACTTCAACTCCCAGAATTCCCCAGCCAGCCAGCCAGCCAGCCAGAATTCTGGGAGTTGGAAGTCCACAGGTCTTAACAGTGGCCAAGGTTGGACACCCCTGTCTTAAAAGGGAGATTGCTGTGCTCTCTGCAGAATCATCTTGCTTAAGTCTGCAGTTCCTTTGCTGCCTCAATACCAGGGCATAAGGGGGGGGGCAACCACCCTCTTAAGGGGGGTCCTTGGCCTATTGACGAGCACAAGTCACGAAATTTAAGAGTCGGTGGTCCAAATCACAAGGGGATCAATTCAGTCCGAAGATACTACAGTCCTCATTTGCTGGATCCTTTACAGAGGAAGACTTTATACTATATAAACAGCCCAACTGCTATTCTTAATTTTATCGCTCACCATTTTTATGAGATTCTCCCAACTCTTTCCTCTATATCTAGCTGGGTTTCTGGGATTTCCCCCCCCCCTTCTTTAATCTGCAGGTGGCAGATAAAAGAAAGGACTTTCCACCTCTTGTTTAGAATTAAGGTGCATCCCTCAGCACACCCACTAATTTTTAATTCTCTCCTAAAAGGTCTGAATTGTTTTCTGTTTCAGGGACCTGGGTAAAAAAAAACAAAAAACTGCACAGATAAGACAAAAGTGCCAAAAAAAAAAAAAAAAAGTAAAGAAAACAATGTTCAAGTTAAGTAACCCTGCAGTCTTTACTGCAGTAAGACTCGTTTAAAAACCATCAATTAACTAAGTGGCTACAGTCAATTTAATAATAACAATAACAATAACAACAACAACAATAATAATAACAACAACAACAATAATAATAACAATAACAACAACAACAACAATAACAATAATAATAAAGACACCAACAGAATCGTGTTATTATTGCAGACTTGGTAGATTATCCCAAACGCTGGTGCATGTTTCAGTGCAGGGGGAAAATGTTAATAGTGGTGTTTAATCACAGCTTACAATAATTCATTTTATGTCTGATTAGCCGGGGTGGGTCTACAACACAAGATTGCAGCGCAAAGGGTTGTGATCAGGATTCAGGCGCTCCCTTTCAATCCCCGTTCACATCCTCTCTGAAATCTTTCTGGGGGTCCCTCTTTAGCATATCCCCCCTCCCAAGGGGCTGGCTTCTCCAATCTATTGATTTGGCACCTGCGGCTTCACCATCTCTCAACACCCCATCCCACCCCCACAGATGAGGTGGATGGGTTCTCCTGCCTTGCTGCCCCACGCTAGATGAATTTCCACAGCCCACCATGGTGCCTGATTTGGATATTTAAAATACTAACTTGAGACCCCGGATGGGCAAGGGGTTGACTGTTGACTTCTGCTGTGAGAAAAAACAACAACAACAACAACTTTTAAAAATAACTTTTTTAACAGACATCGGTGTTCTGGGCTCCCTGCAGTGCCTCCCCTCCCCAAATTCCACATCCTGTAATTAAATGGTTTGCAAACCTTTTGGGAATAACTTTTATCTTTACCCTAGGAGCAGGAGAGAAGCTTAGAATAACACAACGTGGGGGGATTTTAATCTATGGCCCATGATTGTTGGCAGCCCTGTCCAAACCGGGACACAGGAAATTTGACCAGAAATGCATTCACCCCTTGCAAGGAAGCAAAGCACGCACAAAAATGCAACGAAATTCTCTACTTTTTCCAGCAGGCACCCCCAAACAAAGGAAGCCCTTAATTATTTTGCAACAGGAGGAGACGCACAAAAATGCCCCCCCCCCCAAACACACACACACACACACACTTGTCTTGCAAATCTGCTTCTTCCTCTGGAAACCTTTAACATCTGATTTATAACCCCGAATGTCTTTTTATTCTAAGCCTGACGCTGCTCTGATAAACAGGATCGAGGTAGATTTATGAGGGTCTATTTCTAAAGACTGGGAGGGGGGGGGACAGGCAAAGGGGTCTCTTTTGGAACGTGGCACAGCTGGGCATAACGCCCCCGTTTTGCAAAAACGTGGCGTGAAGACCTTTGAAGACATTCAAACGTGGGGTCAGCGCTCTGTCAAAAACCCCAGTTGCCATGGCTATGGACGGGTGTGAACGCCGCCGAGGGGGGGGTTGGGTGGTCTCCCTCTCCCGGTGTGTCGATGTGCCTTTGCGTTCCCACTGCGACATAATTTATGAGGTTCTCTGGTGTCCCTGCCACAATGTGTAAACAGAAGGTGGGTGGGAGGGCTGGGTAGGGGGCGGACGGCTATAAATAACTGAGCAGGGGCTAGGAGAAAAAGCACGCCAGCCTTTTGCATATGTGCGGCTCTCGCAGGGCCCCCCCCCCCACACCTTGTATTTTATCTCCCGAAACAAATAGTGTGACAAGATACACAAAGTCATTATGTTCTGACTAACGGAGCTCAGATGGCGCGTTTATCAAGGTGGCAAGAACGGGAGAAAGCTTCCGGTGGCGGTGCAATCGGGGTGTTTGTGTTTGTGCGGAAATCGGGTGTTTGTGTTTGTGCGGTGTTTTGTGTGTGTGTGTGTGTTTTCGGATGGTGCCATTTTGTTCCCTCCCAGATGCTCCAGCCTTGGCACAACCAGCAGCTGAAGCCAGCCGGCCAGCAGCTCTCTGCTGCCCTCCCTTGAGCTTATGGGCCGCGCCGAAGCTGTAAACATTTATTTTGGGTTAGTTTGGGCCGAGAAGGTTGTGTGAACACAACTACACAGCCTTTGGGATGCTGGAGAAGGGTTAGGGTGGCTTTAAGACCTGATCGTGTATTTTAAGGCCACTCTTGGGGGTTCCGGTACCCTGCCCGGAACTGTATAAAAAGGAAATTAAGAGGATATAAACGATGGGAGGACTGACTATGCAAAACCTGGGTTGCCATTAGCTGACTGTGTGAACCAGGGCACCCAATTTAGGAGGAAGCATGTGGGGAAAAATATGTACATGTTTCTGCATGCTTTTGCTTGTCAGAAGGTCGCAAAAGGGGACACAGCAACCATCATAAATATGAACCAGTCACCAAGCATCCAAATTTCGATCTCGTGACCACAGGGATGCTGTTAATGGTCCTGAAGTGTGGGAAGCAGTGGTAAGTCACCTTTTCCAGTGCCGTTGTGACTTTGAACCGTCGCTAAACGAACGGCCTGATGTGAAGCTAAGATATGTTTGTCTCTGCAGCACCTTTCTGTTCCTGAAACCGTTTAATTGTGGACACGAGGACCGAGTTTTTCCCGTCCTGCTGTGTCTGCACCAAAAGGGTTTCAACTCCAGAGGCCGTGAGATTACAGATAGCTCTCGGCTTACTGCCCGTTCATTTAGCGACCGTTTGACGCTGAAAAAAACGACTTAGGACCGTTTTTTCACCGTTACGACCTTCGCAGCATCCCCGTGATCAAAATTCAGACGCTTGGCAACGGGTTCGTACTTATGATGATTGCAACGTCCCAGGGTCATGTGATCCCCTTTTGTGACCGTTTTGGGCTCAATTGCGGCCGTAAGGCGAGGACTACCTGCATAAGAGAAGGAAGGATGCGCTTCTTCAGGTTTTGTGAGAATTTGTGAGGATGAAGGCCAGCACATAGGCATCCCCACCTACTCTTTTTCTGAGACCAGCTGCATCTATTCAATTCCTCATCTCCGTCCTTCCGAGGTCGGTAAAATGAGGACCCAGATTGTTGGGGGGGGGGGCAATAGGCCGACTCTGTAAATCGCTTAGAGAAGGCTGTAAAGCCCTATGAAGCGGTATATAAGTCCAAGGGCTATTGCTATTTTTTTACTGGGTTTATATGTTCTAGTTCCACTACTACAAAATATGAGCCCTGGTGGCGCAGTGGTCAGAATGCAGCATTGCAGGCTGACTCTGCTCGCTGCCTGAAGTTCGATCCTAACCGGCTCAAGGTCGACTCAGCCTTCCATCCTTCCGAGGTTGGTAAAATGAGAACCCAGATTGTTGGGGGGGGGGGGCTGGACAGGAAGCGGGCGGCCACCAGGCACGCATGAGATAAGAGTCACCCAGGGGTGCTTGGGATGCTGGTGTCCGGCTAGTGTCCTGCATGGACCCAGCGGGAGGGGAATGCTCCGATCCTGTGCAACGGGGGTGTGAGAGGGAAGGCCTACGTTTGCAAGCAAAGCTGAGCAGCTTCAGAGGTTTTCAGAGTTGCCATCATAAGAAGACACGAGGGGAGGAAGATGGGCAAGTACGAATATATGAAAAATAAATGAATGAATGAATGAATGCATGAATGAATGCATGAATGAATGAATGCATGAAGGAAGGAAGGAAGGAAGGAAGGAAGGAAGGAAGGAAGGAAGGAAGGAAGGAAGGAAGGAAGGAAGGAAGGAAGAGAAAGAGAGGGAGGGAGGGAGGGAGGGAGGGAGGGGAAGAGAAGGGAAGGGGGAGGGAGGAAAGGAAAGAAGGAAGAGGGAGGAAAGAAGGGAGAGGGAGGAAGGAAGGAAATAAGAAAGAAAGAAAGAAAGAAAGAAAGAGAAAGAAAGAAAGAGAAAGAAAGAAAGAAAGCTCCTTCTAATTTTTTAGTTGGTCGGTATAGTGGTGAAGGCAGCAAACTAGGAACTGGGAGAGCCCGAGTTCCAATCCTACCTTAGGCACAAAGCCAAAGTGAGTGACCTTAGGCCAGCCCCTCTCTCTCTCAGCCCTAGGAAGGAAGCAAAGACTGACTGGGGAATTCTGGGAGTTGAAGTCCACAGGCCTTAAAAGTCACCAAGGTTGGATCCCCTCTCCTCTCCCCCCGTGCTACAGCATCGCAGCAAGTCAGGGAAAGCTATTTGCTAGTTGCAAGGCTATTCCCACTGCAAGGCACCCGAACGAGGAATGTTCCAGCCAGATGGACCCTCTCCAGCTATGTGCTTTGGCCCCATGCAACCCCACACAAAGCCCCCTCCCCACAGCCTCTGTGATCCCCGAAGGCAGAGCCTTTAATCTTCCTCTCCAACAGCTGACCCGGATTACAGACTCTCCCGCATCCCCGCTGCATCTGCCCGGCCCAGCCAAGGCCACCGAGCCTTGCATTTCCTGCCAGCTTCGGGTCCTGCCTCCCGGCCCGGCCATCCATCACCCGTCAACCTTGCGCTCGATGGCTCCGGCCCCGGGTTGCCAGGCAACAGCGCCAGGGGAAATCGGAGAAGCGCCGGCAAGCAGTCAAGAGGCTGCAAACCGGAGCTCCTCTCTCCGTCCGCGCGCCCTTCGCTTCGGCGCTCTCTCGGCCAAGCAGGGAGAAACACGAACCCAGAGCCCCGAGCGAGGATCCCCCAAAAAACAAGGCCGTGCTTTTCACGCCCGGGGGACACCAGAGGAGCACCCCCCCCAGCCTAGGGTGGGGCAATGAAACCGATGAAAAGGGGGAATTTTGTTCCCTGTCTTTTAAAACGCTGAGACATGGAAGAGGATTGTGGGAGTCAGGCTGGACTCTCAGGGAAGGACGATGGGGGTGGTGGGCAGAGTGAACAGGGGGGAAAGTACCCCGATAATACAGCGGGCTAATGAAGGGAAAGGGGAAAGGAGGAAGGAATGTTCTTGGCTGCAAGACAGAAGTGGCTGGCTTCCTTGTCTAGCGGTGGGATCTCCAGGTGGTCTCCCATCCTAGCAACAACTAGCTTTTTCCACATCAGTTAGCCCAGCACAGTTCTAGGCTGCATTAATAGAGGGATAGAATCAAGAAAATAATTTTAATAATAATTTTAATAATAATTTTAATAATAATAATAATAATAATAATAATAATAATAATAATAATAATAATAATAATAATAATAATAATAATAATAATAATAATAATAATAATAATAATAAGAAGAAGAAGAAGAAGAAGAAGAAGAAGAAGAAGAAGAAGAAGAAGAAGAAGAAGAAGAAGAAGAAGAAGAAGAAGAAGAAGAAGAAGAAGAAGAAGAAGAAGAAGAATCAAGATCACACGAAGCGTTGATACCACTTTACAAGGCCTTGGTAAGGCCACACTTGGAATACTGGATCCAGTTTTGGTCACCGCGATGTAAAAAAGATGTCGAGACTCTAGAAAGAGTACAGAGAAGAGCAACAAAGATGATTAGGGGACTGGAGGCTAAAACATATGAAGAACGGTTGCTGGAATTGGGTCTGTCTGGTTTAATGAAGAGGACGAGGGGGGACATGATAGCAGTCTTCCAATATCTCAGGGGCCGCCCCAAAGAAGAGGCAGTCAAGCTATTCTCCAAAGCGCCTGAAGGCAGGACAAGAAGCAACGGATGGAAACTAACCAAGGAGAGAAGCAACTTAGAACTAAGGAGAAATTTCCTGACAGTGAGAACAATTAAGCAGTGGAACAACCTGCCTCCAGAAGCGGTGAATGCTCCAACACTGGAAGTTTTTAAGAAGAGACTGGACAGCCATTTGTCTGAAATGGTATAGGGTTTCCTGCCTGAGCAAGAACTAGAAGACCTCCAAGGTTCCTTCCTCTATTCTATTCCTATTCCTATTCCTATTCCTATTCCTATTCCTATTCCTATTCCTTTCTATTCTATTCTATTCTATTCTATTCTATTCTTCTATTCTATTCTATTCTATTCTATTCTATATTCAATTCCATCCATTCCAATCTCTCTTTGTTCTATTCTATTCTATTCTATTCTATTCTATTCTATTCTATTCTATTCTATTCTATTCTATTCTATTCTATTCTATTCTATTCCTATTCTATTCTCTCATGTTGGCAAATAGCTGCTCTCGCCCTGCTCTTTTCAAGGATTTAATTCAGGTTGCAACCTTATACAGCTACTTCCCTGGGAGTAAACACAACTGAATGTGGTTAGGGACTGTGGGCGGCTTTAGGAGACCACCTTGAGCCCCCCCTCCCCCGCTCCTTGGAATTAATACTCATACTCATAGGCCAGGAATTAATACTCATACGCCTTACAAGGTGGCACCTGAGGATAACCCCAGAGCGATAAAGATTTACACAGATAAGATTAACAGATTAAGACAAGAAGGGCACTGTTAGTTTGCTTCTTGATTCCTCTCCCCCACAAAAAAAAAAAAAAAAAAAAGGCCTCCGCGGAGGAACTGACCCGACGTTTGCACAGTTCCTCTGTTGAATCGCCTAGGGATAAATTTTTAACTCCCCAGAAACGAGTCGAGAAATGGCTGCTTAAAAGCCGCCTGAGAAGGAACGGAGATGGAGATAGCAAAAGTCCATTTGCTCTCAATTCCCATTCATATCAATTTCTCCACCCATCCACCCACCCACTCCAAAAATATTTTCCCCGCGGCTCAGCAGTCTGAGAATATATGAAAGCTGAGCTCCACTAAAGTTGCTGAAAGCAGGAAAATAATCCATGCCTGATGAAGTTTAAAAAACAACAACACACACACAAAAAAAACAGAAATCCCGGTTAAATCTTTTCTAAGCACGAAAGAAGCACACGCACACACAACTAACTCCGTGCTTAATTTGGAGCGATCCGGTGTCCGCACCAGCAAACCCTCTCCAGCACGCTGCTGGAGGCCGCCAAGGTCTCCTATCGTGACTTGACGGTCAAGCCGTTCGAAAATAAAATCGGATAAGTATTTTTTTTTTAAAGAGATGATATATTAGATCACATTGCTCTGCGGGTTTTATGTTCCCGTAAACCGGATTAGCGCTCCCGTATGCAGAGATGTTTTGATCCTCAGAGCTGGAAGCTTCAAAAGGAGAGTTACAGGAGGAGAGGAAAGGATGAGGAGGCTGGAGAAAGTGGTAAGAATAGAAACTGGAGGAATAAGAAAGTTGTGTGGAGGAGGAGGAGGAGGAGGAGGAGAGGAGGAATCACCAGATCCATGGGTAGCTTTACAACTGTTTGGCTACTTGGTTAACCACCGGAAATGCTATACTTCAGGATTGGGACCATCTGCATTCAAAACAGTTCACAGACAACTCGACTGCAAGCCTTGGAGACACTGCAGGAGCTTTGCTCGGGAAGAAAACACGGGATAGGATCCAAATCCCGGCAGCCAGTGGAAGGAAATAACCCTGTTGTCGTCTGAGCAAAATCCACAGCAAAATAAAGCAAAATCAAAATAAGGGGCTCCTTCTTATAACCCAACTTATAACCCACCGGCAGTGTGCGTTTAAAAAAACACAAACGAAACTGCTCCCAAGAGAAATGTATAACAGAACTCTGTCGGACAAAAGAGTTGGATAAAAAACATCGAGGGGACGACATGTTGCGGCTGATTTTCTCGGCTTAATCCGAGCATTTTAGCCCCAGACAGGACTTGTCCCCACCACCTTCAGAACTCCGTCCTCTTTCAAGCTTTGGGTTTCTTTACTCGGTGGAGTTCCTCGGCAACTCACCAGTTCCTCGGGCCCTTAAAAGGGCCTGCTCAGACAAGACCGGCCCTCGTGGGCCGGAGAGGAGCTCATTTCCAAAACACATCTTGAAATGGAAGCGCCAGAGGGGGGGAGGAGAGAGAAATTTTTTTTTTTGCTGTCAATATGCCTCTTCTCCAACCGGTTTTGCACGCCTCCCTGACTCCCAATTCGTAACTGAAACGTGGGATTGGAGAGGCTGAAATTATCCCGAGCCAGCCGGAGAGGAAAAGCGTGGGAGGGGGCTCGCTGGCTGTTCTAAATGCATGAGCTGTGGCGTGACCAATATCACCCAGCGGAGCCCATAAAGCAGGATGATCCTCAGCAGGGAGAAGACAGGGAGGTGGAATGTCGAGGGATGCTCAGCAGCCAAGAAGCTAAATTGAACCGGACAGCACAGAAATCTGGATCCGAAGAGGAAAACAAAAATATTAGCTGCCCGTAGGACCTCACAGGTCCACATGTAGCCGGCATCTTCTCCATTGTCCGATTTCTTGGAACCTCCTCCTGTCCTCCACACTTTTCATGAGGCCAGATACGTTTGTTCGTAAGAACATCCTAGGAATCTGAGGAAGATGGGTTGGAAGGTTGCAGCTTTTCATATCCACTTTCGGAAGGTGGGATGGTGGCGGCGGTTACTCCCTTCATCATTGCTTCCATCTTCGCGGGCGACAAGCCTACATCCCCCTCCGCGTTCCAGAAGACCTTCCATTCAACCGGATCGTCGTTACTGTTCCTAGCTCCGTAATACCCATCCGACTAATTAAGAGCCTTGGAAGGGTCAAGAAATGATTTAACCTTGAGATGAGATCAGGGGCGGGATTCCAATAACTGAACAACTGGTTCTGTTCGTTGCTATCATTGGCGCGACGCGCCTTGCATATTCGTCATCGCTGCGTTGACGTCATCAATGCGACACATATCGGATTGACGTCATCACCGACACAACACCTGTCGCATTGACGTCATCACCGGCGCAACGCATTGACGTCATCACCGGCATGACACACGTTGCATTGATGTCATCACCGGCACGATGCGTGTTGCATTGACGTCGTTACCGGCGCGACACGCGTCATATTGACATCGTCGCTGGCGAGACACGCAGCGTCATCAGCACGACACGCCTCGCAGATTTATCATAACCGGTTCGCAGAACTCCACAAAAAGCTAGGGATTGGTTCTGCCGAAACGGTGCGAATCGGCTGAATCCCGCCACTGGATGAGATGCGCCGTTCCACATGTGGAGAAGCCTATTAACCAGAAAAGTGACGTCTCGACCAACTTAAAATTAAATAATAGCTCCCCAAAGGAACCTCTAAAGCCAGATAACTGAGCAGGAGGGGAGGGGGGTCCAAGCCAGGATGAATGGAGACCTTCCTTCACCTGCTCTATTACGGCCGCCGAGGGGAAAACCTCATTTTTCAGAGCTACTGAATATGAATCTCCATGAACGAAGTGAAGTGGGCCCAGACAGGGCTTTCTTTGAAGTATAGTATTTTATTTTATTTTTTAAATGCCGTGGCAGGGGATGTGAAAAAAAGAAAAAAAGAAAGACAAATGACTTGCTGTCAGGCAGGCTGAGATCAAAGGTTGGGATCCACCAGATGAAATGAAAATGGAAATTACAAATTACAATCGCAGCGTCCAAGGACGCAAGGACAGCTGGGGAGGGGTTTTTTTTCCTCTCTGGGAGAAAAAAAAAATTAAATCGGGGCGCCCCGCCTGTTTTGGGAATCTGGAAGGATGGAGAATCAACGCAACACCCTTTTTGCTCAAGGGTTAGGATCCGAGGATTTAAGGACTGGTAAAAAAAAACAAAAAAAAACCAACAAACCCCCCCCCCCAGCTTTTCCTACATTTAAAAATTAGAAGTTCTTAACCGGAGAATAGCTTCTTATTTCAAGAGAGACGTAATTATAATGGGCTCTCATCCTTTCAAAGCCAGTTAAGGGGTCTAATCTCTTTTCTCAGCCCTGTTTATTCCTCGTGCTGGGAAGCCTATTACCAAAAATTACTTCCTTAATAATAATAATGTGCGGGCCCGCTTGCACAAAAGCAGATATCCGTTGCCTTTAAGTACTCCTTAACAAAAGCTGTGCTTCTCGGAGCTGTCGGGAGAAGGAAAAAGGATCCTGGCATTTTTTCTAGCCAATGCCCCAAATGCATGCACAAAAGACAACCAGGGACTGTGCAGAAACTCTTGTGTCCTATAAATTCTAGTTAGCAGCTTAAGAAATAGCCACGAATCTCTCTGGGCAGGCTTAGAACAGAGCACTTCCATTTTCAGGACTGGGGATTTTCCACAGGTAGCCCTTGACTTAACCACCATTCGTTTAAGGATCATTCGGCAGCTTTGTCTGTAGACACGGCCCTGAACCGAGATCTCATCCATCAAACAAACATGGCCAAACTTCCAAGGCTGTTTCCAGACGAGGCCTTCTCTGTGCTTAAAACACCCCTCTTCCCATGAATGATTCTGACTTTTCCCCTCTCAGGCAGGGACCTACCTGCCGAGGGCTGGAGGCCATGAAGTCTGACCCACAGGCCCGCAAGGGGAGAGCAGAAGGGGGGGGGGGGAAGGCGCTTATAATTGGCTGGAGACCCCAACAGTATGCATCAGAGACCTGACAGGGCAACAGAAAAGGTCTAATAAAGGAGAATGTTTGCGGCTCAGAGCTGACATGAGGGGTCCTTCCTTGGTCTTGTTTTCTTGCAGACGTTTCGTTACCAAACTAGGTAGCGTAATCAGCGCATCACGTTACCTAGTTTCGGTAATGAAACGCCTGCAAGGAAACAAGCCAGCTCGGAGAGCACCAAGGACCCCTCAGCTCGTGGTCTGTTCAGGCTTGCTAGCTGCAATGTCACCAAAGCCTCCAGGGCTGCTTCCTTCAAAGAGTACAGGTCCTCTACTTGTAATGGAGGAAGACATGGAAGGGCACTATTTGATGAAGAAATACGAGCCCGTAGGCCTGTCATAAGCTCTATAACCCCAGATGTGACGTTCCCAGCAGTGGGTGCAGGACAAGATTCCTTTAAGTCGAGCCTGAAGACTGACATCCTTGGTGCATTTCATGCTCAGGTCTCTGGAATCTTGCAAGGGGAAAGACCAAGAACGGGAGCTATTAAAACTCGCCTGGAGAGCAAAAAAAAAACAAAAAAACAGAACAAAACAAAAAAAAAAAAACGCCGCCTCTTTTTCTTTAGCCTCCTGCTATCTGCGCTGCAGGTTTGTTTAAGTTTCGTGTTTTTGAAGCGGCATGTTTAGTGTTTCTGTACACAGAAGGAACGAGATGTGCTTTCCTTGCTCGCCCAGCCAGCTAAACAAACTTAGTCATGTTGCTAAGAAACTACAAAGGATTCTGGGATTGGTCCCCTTTGTGGATGGAGTAAATTGCTCGGGGGAGAGAGAGAGAGAGAGAGAGAAAGAGAGAAAACAAGCCCTGCTCTTCCGCATTTTTCAACTGAGACGGAGAAATCCGTGGCTGAAGGCCAAAAAAGCCAGGGCAATCTCAGTTGAAAGAAAGAACGAACGAAAGAAAGAAAGAAAGAAAGAAAGAAAGAAAGAAAGAAAGAAAGAAAGAAAGAAAGAAAGAAAGAAAGAAAGAAAGAAAGAAAGAAAGAAAGAAAGAAAGAAAGAAAGAAAGAAAGAAAGAAAGAAAGAAGGAAGGAAGGAAGGAAGGAAAGAAAGAAAGAAGGAAAGAAAGAAAGAAAGAAAGAAGGAAGGGAGGAAAGAAAGAAAGAGAAAGAAAGAAAGAAAGAAGAAAGAAAGGAGGAAGGAAGGAAGGAAGGAAGGAAGGAAAGAAAGGAAGGAAGGAAGAAAGAAAGAAGAAAAGAAGGAAGGAAAGAAAGAAAGAAGGAAAGAAAGAAAGAAGGAAGGAAGGAAGGAAAGAAAGAAAGAAAGGAAGAAAGAAAGGAAGGAAGGAAGGAAAGAAAGAAGAAAGAAAGAAAGAAAGAAAGAAAGAAAGAAGGGAGGAAAGAAAGAAAGAAAGAAGAAAGAAAGAAAGAAAGAAAGAAAGGAGGGAGGGAAGGAGGAAGGAAGGAAAGAAGGAAGGAAGGAAAGAAAGGAAAGAAGAAAGAAAGAAAGAAAGAAAGAAAGAAAGAAAGAAAGAAAGAAAGAAAGAAAGAAAGAAAGGAAGGAAGGAAGGAAGGAAGGAAGGAAGGAAGGAAGAAAGAAAGAAATGCAGCCTTGGAAGCCAGACGCAATGCGTTGCTCGAACAATCCAACTCTGCAAACGTTGATTAATCTTGTGAGGAGAGCATCCACTACTCTCAGCCGAAAAGGGAAAAAAGGGAGGCCTGCTTTTTTTCCCCCTCTGCACGTGCCCAAATGCTCAGGCGAGGAAAAAGGCAGCTGACTTCAAACCGAGAGGGCTCCGTTCTCTGGGATGGGGCAAGCAAAGATGGAAGGAAGCGGCAGTTTTGCCTCTGGATTGCCAATCGAAGCCGAGCCCCTTTTGGAACAGGGAATTTCACTCCTCCAAGGAAGGATTTGATTTCAAGGAGGCTAAAAATATTCCCCGGGGCCAGAAAGTAGCCCCCCCCCTCCTCAAAAAAAAAAAAAAAGTTGCAAGGGAAGATTGAGTTCCGACAACTGGAAGGCAAACAAGTCGAGAGCAACGGATGGAAATTAATCACGGAGAGAAGCAGCCGAGAACTAAGGAGGAATTTCCTAACGATGAGAACGATTAACCAGTGGAACAACCTGCCTCCAGAAGCTGTGGGTGCTCCAACACTGGAGGTTTTTAAGGAGAGACTGGACAGCCACTTCTTGTCTGAAATGGCATAGGGGAGGGGTAGGCCACCTTGGCTCTTTCATGACTCGTGGACTTCAACTCCCAGAATTCCTGAGTCAGCGTGGGGATTAAAGTCCACAAGACATAAAATTACCCCTGATATAGGATCTCCCGCTCGAGCAGGGGGTTGGACTAGAAGACCTCCGAGGCCCCTTCCAACTCTTATTACTCTATGTTCTGTCCCTGGGGTGCCCCTGCATAGTAATTCCTCCTCTGCTCATCCGTCACCCCACCTTTTAAACCTTCTCTGCTGCTGCTGCTGCTGCTGTGGCAAAATGAAAAATAACCTTCCCATGGGTAGATCCACCCTGTGGAAGCCAAGAAACCTGGCTTGGTTAAAAAAGCAAGCCACGAATGAACGATTCACAAGTTATGCCTTGTCAAAGCAAGGCTCCTTTACTGCGTTACAAATTGTTCACAAACACCCTGGGGAAAATTAAATGTCTCAGATCTGGGGCCCGGAAGAGCGAGCGAGCGAGCGTGCGTGTGTGTCCCCATGTGTGTGTATGTGTGTATGTGTGTGATTTTTATTCAGATTGACAAACACGGCTTCCAAACGAAGCCAGGTGTTGGGAAGGGGCTTTAAAATTTATGAACTTGCAAACCCGCCAATACAGCCAATTAGGTTTTATCCTCCCCGTGGAGGGTCTGACGGCTGATGGAGCGGACGTATTAAAGGGGGACAGGAACCTGGCTCGTTTCCTTCCAGCTGGGGAGCACCCTGTCACCCCCAAAAGCAGGCTAGACGTTGAAAAAGCCGCTTCCTTCCAGATTTCAAGTCGCAAGAGTCAGACTTCTTTTAGGCTCCGGTCTGGAATACAGGCAGTCCTCGGCTTACGACTGCGACGCGGAGCCCAATATTTCTGTTGCTAAGTGAGTTTCGTCCCATTTTTACAACCTTTTCTCGCCACGGCGGTTAAGCGAATCAACTCCAAGGTGCTGGATTCAGAACGCAGAAAAAGCTACTCCTAATTTGGTTTTTAGGAGGGAGGTTTTTTTGCTGGCCCCAACGGTGGGCAACTAGGGGTAACTGGCGCAAGGCTGGGCCCCCGGCGGTGGGGACCTGGCAGTTGGGGGAGATCAGGCTGTGCAAGAGACCCCCCCCCCCGCCGCCTCTGGCTACCTTCCCAAGAGAAGGACCTGCACGAGGACGCCGAGAGGACAAGCCAAGCCCAAGAAGAACCTTCTCACCATTTCGTCTTCCGTCCAGCATTTCTCGATCAGCTTGGGGACGGGCTTCCGCACCAGGCGCTGGAGGGCCTTCCCGGCGTCGTAGTTGCTCTCGTGTAGCTGCAAGGAGGAGGAGAGAAAAGGGGGGATCAGCGTGGGAACAGTGCCAGAGAGAGAGAGAGAGAGAGAGAGACAGAGAGAGAGAGACAGACAGAGACAGAGAGAGAGACAGAGACAGAGAGAGAGACAGAGAGAGACAGAGAGAGAGAGAGAGAGAGAGAGAGAGAGAGAGAGAGAGAGAGAGAGAGAGAGAGAGGCGACAGAGACAGAGAGACAGAAGAGAGAGACAGCGAGAGAGAGAGAGAGAGAGAGAGAGAGAGGAGAGAGAGAGAGAGAGAGACAGAGAGAGACAAGAGGAGAGAGAGAGAGAGAGAGAGAGAGAGAGAGAGAGAGAGAGAGAGAGAGAGAGAGAGAGAGAGAGAGAGAGAGACAGGAACCTTTTCCCAGACGTGAACCAAAGGGGAAAGCTTAGCAGCCAAGGCCGAAGACCGTTTTGTACTTGGAAGGCAAGCAATGTTTCCAGAGTCTTCCCACATTGGTCTGCATGAGAACAGAGCATCCCTGCCATTCCCATGACTCGGCAGACCTAGGGGTAACCCCCTTTTCCCCTCCATCCCCCCCCTCTCCCCTCCATCGCTTCATGAATCACCCCGTTTCCTGAGCATGACGCGCGGGGCCCGTAAAACTAACCACACGGGTTGAGTTGGGCACCAGGGGCTCCAATGAAACTTAACCAACCGTTCACCCCCTCGTTCATCAAGGCAGCTTGCTGGAGCGGACTCCAGAGCCCATCGCTCAGAAGCAGGGAAAGGTACAAGGGAGAGAGCGGGGGAGACTTTTTTTTTTCTTTCTTTTTTTTTAAAGAGGTGTGCTGATTAGGCAGGTGGACCGAAGGAATATAAGAAGACGTTTGCTGCACACTTCTCTTTCCTTCCCCCCAACTTAAGTGGTGGAGGCATAGAAAGTGTGTGTGTGTGTGTGTGTGTGTGTGTGTGTGTGTGTGTGTGAGAGAGAGAGAGAGAGAGAGAGAGAGAGGAGAGAGAGAGAGAGAGAGAGAGAGAGAGAGAGAGAGAGAGAGAGAGAGAGAAGAGGAGAGAGAGAGAGAGAGAGAGAGAGAGAGAGAGAGAGAGAGAGAGAGAGAGAATACAAAATCATTGCTTTGCAACTGCTGTGATGTGCATGTTTTGTTTTTCTGAAAGGCTCAAATGAAGGCAATTAAACATCCAGGGGGCCTGGTTTAATCTCCCCGTGGCTGAAGGCAGGGAGGCAGGCCTTGCAACTTACCTGTTTGAAATGCTAATTCCCCCCCCCCCCTCTATTCACCCTCATTTATCTCACAAGAGGCCTTAAAGAGCGCTGCCCCCTCGCACGCACGCCTTATTAGCCTCACTGCACCGTGCAAGGTGAACGGGTGTGTGTGTGTGTTTGTGTGTGGAGGTGGGGGGTGCATTGGGGGCCTCTGCATTGCAACAGAGGCGGCCTTCTATGCTCAGCTGTCAGCCCCCACTTCTGTTCGGTAATGAATCTGTGAATTACGGCCCCCGCCACTCCTGACATTGCCAGCTTGGCCGCATCAAAATATTGTCCTCGGCTTGTAATTTATAACTTAATTTAAAGGCCCCTGTTCTCCCGGTGACCTCGCCAGATCGGAACCGCAGGTGCGTATCTGGGGGGGGGGGGCTGCCGGCTTTGCGAAGGCACGCACCTCCAATTACGGTCATTACCGGTCTGGCTTGAAAGCATCTGGGCCGCGATGGTGGGGGGCGATAGGAAATAATGGGCGTCCATTAAGAACCCGGCCAGATCTCAGAAGGCCAGTGGGCTGATTGGGGAGGGAAGAAGGTTAGGTTGGGTTGGGCTAGCTTTGCAGATGGGCTCCCTGCAAAGAACCACACTGGAGGGGTCTTGAGGCAGGGGGGTGCTGAGTTCCCTCCCCACTTTTAAGGTTGTGCTAGGGGTCAACTGACAATGCAAATCTTGGCAATGCTTAACATAGAACAACAGAGTTGGAAGGGACCTTGGAGGTCACCTAGTGCAACCCTCTGCTCGTATACCATTTCAGACAGGTGGCTATCCAGACTCTTGAAAGCCTCCAGTGATGGGGCAGCCATCACTTCTGAAGGGAAACCTGTTTAATTGTTCTAACTGTCAGGAAATTCCTCCTTAGTTCCAGGTTGCTTCTCTCCTTGATTTAGTTTCCATCTGTTGCTTCTTGTCCTGCCTTCAGGGGCTTTGGAGAATAGCTTGACTCCCTCTTCTTTGGGGCAGCCCCTCAAATACTGGAATAGCGCTATCGTATCTCCCCTACTCCTTCTTTTCATTCAACTAGACAAACCCCATTCCTGTAACCGTTCTTCGTAGCCCCCTAATCCATCTCTGTTGCTCTTCTCTGCACTCTTTCCAGAGTCTCAACATCTTTTTTTATATTGTGGTGACCAAAACTGGATGCAGCATTCCAAGTGTGGCCTTACCAAGGCCTTGTAAAGTGGTATTAATACTTCACGTGATCTTCATTCTATCCCTCTCTTAATGCAGCCTAGGACTGCGTTGGCTTTTTTGGCTGCTACCGCACAGCGTTGCCTCACATTGAAGGACTCCAAGATCCCTCTCGCAGTTACTGCCATTAAGCCACGTTTCACCTAATCTTGTACCTGTACAGGTGGGTTTTCAGGGTTTCCCAACTTTGGCAATCTTAAGATACGTAGACTTCAACTCCCAGGATTTCCCAGCCAGCAGGGCTGAATTCTGGGAGTTGAAGTCCACGTGTCTTACAAGTTGCCAAGGTTGGAAACACTGCAAAGTCATCCTTGACGAAATGCAGAAATATCACGTTTTAAAGACTTTTTCTTCTGCTTCCTGTAGGTTAGCTGGGAACTTGATGATCAGCTTGATGAAAGGCTATAAAAAAAAAAGCTGTGGATGGGTGGACTTTAGCACAGCCTTCCAGCAGGCTGCATCTCCGTCATGAAAAAGTGGTTTCAGCCCCCCCTAGCCCCCCATAATTCTGAGCCAGGCACTCAACTTCACCCTTAGGTTCTTAAGAGACTAAAGCGGCGTGTGTTTCAAAAAATGCAACGATCAAGGACATCAGAAGCCGGAGAGCGAGGGCTCGCTCGACAATAAAATTACACTCAGACGCCGCTATCAAACGCCAGCTTAGCGCCTGTGAATTTTAATTAAGAAACGGATTTACAAGGCTGCGAGGTTTTGAAGGCAGAGGCTGTTTCCGCCGAGGATGGGGGAAAGGAGGGAATTCATTCAGCTTTCTTTCTTTTTTTCCTGCATAAAAAATAATAGTTGAAAAGAAAAAGAAGGAAAGGAAAAGAAATCTCCCAGCGAGGAGTTATCAGCAATCGGCATTTTTATACGCTGTTAAAGCCAGGCTGGGCCCGAATTTTCTGGCCTTTGATGTTCTTGGATGGGAACTTTTTAAGATTGTCTGTCTCTTGAAATATATACAGAGACCCACTCTCAGATATTTTAATGCAAGGGGGGGGGGGAATCAAGCTGCCTTGCATGCCGACATCCTCGCTCCAAATTATTCTATTCTATTCTATTCTATTCTATTCTATTCTATTCTATTCTATTCTATTCTATTCTATTCTATTCTATTCTATTCTATTCTATTCTATTCTATTCCATCTCTATTCTATTCTATTCTATTCTATTCTATTCTATTCTATTCTATTCTATTCTATTCTATTCTATTCTATTCTATTCTATTCTATTCTATTCTATTCCTATTCCAATTCTATTCTATTCTATTCCATTCTATTCTTAAAAGGCTTAAAAGGGAGCATGTAAAGATCACCTTAGCCCAGGAGTTCCCAACCAGAGGTGCTCGCCCCCCCCCGGGGATGCGAGACGATATTCCAGGGTGTGTGAAAACTTGGGTTTTCAAAATTATGGTGTGTGTGCATAATTCGTTGCCGTTATTTCAAGCTTTTGTAAGGGGTGCGAGAATATATCAGAAGCGTCCTAGGGGCGCGGGGTATAGAAAAGGTTGGGAGCCGCTGCCTTAGCCAATCAGCAGCCTTGCAAATTAAAAAAAACAAGGTGGATATGTGCCATGCCTCTCTTTCACCTGAAGGGGGTGTTGTAGGAACACACATATCCAGATAGTACCTTGAGGCTAAATGTCATCCTTAACTCAACCGGAGCCAGGATGGTGAAAATGTTTGACTGCCAATCTTCGCCTGTGGCTCTGATCTACTTGCTCTAAAACTAAACCGAGTCAACGGCATCCTTGACAATTTATCATTAACAGACTAAAGGAGTAAGCCAGCATCCGTCATCCGCCTGCCTCGTTCCGAACCATTTTTCCCAGTGATCACTTCCCATCCCTCTAGATCTGCTAAAAGCATTGAAAATCGAGGGAGGGAGGGAGGGAGGGAGGAAGGAAGGAAGGAAGGAAGGAAGGAAGGAAGGAAGGAAGGAAGGAAGGAAGGAAGGAAGGAAGGAAGGAAGGAAGGAAGGAAGGAAGGAAGGAAGAGAAGAATAAATGGGAAGGGGAGGGGAGGAAGAATAAATGGAGAGAATAATAAATGGAGAGGAACGGAAAGGAAGAGAGGGGAGGGGAGGGGGGGGAAGGAAATGTAGCCTTGTCGTTATGCAAATAGACCTGGGAAGGAAATGTTCCACCAGCTAATAATATAAATGCTGCACAGCAAAAAAAAAAAAAAAGAGAGTTTCCTTGTTCTCTCCGTTCCTTTTGGGTGTAATTAACAATAAATCATGCTGAGGGTTACAGCACCCTGTTATTACATAAATAAAACACTGGGAAAGAACTTTGTCAGGGATGATTTATGTGAAGTGCCGCCTCTGAAGTTTATTGTTATTTCCATAATAAGGAATCATAGAGCAGATCAATTTTTTACCCTATTATCATTACCAAAACACTCACACGCCCCTCCCCGCCAGCAGAAGCGATTCCCACCCAGGCCTGGGAAACCAGACGGGACAGATCACTGAAAAGTCAAGGTTTGACAGGCTGATTTGGGCTGTAAAACGAAACAGGCAAGCAACCACTTAGAGAACGGTCTTCCAGTGGCCACTTCAGGCAACTTGGCCTCTGGAAGGCTAAATATTTCATATTTTTTTTTAAAAAAAGCTCCAGTTCCGATCCAAGGCAACAGATAAATAGAATATGAGCTGCCCCTCGCCGTCTTTTGCAGTGGTTTCAGAAAAGACCCTCAAATAAAGG
This sequence comes from Azemiops feae, assembly GCA_023970755.1. Taxonomy (NCBI): domain Eukaryota; kingdom Metazoa; phylum Chordata; class Lepidosauria; order Squamata; family Viperidae; genus Azemiops; species Azemiops feae. Next base: position 513,235 of record JALGBA010000710.1, on the reverse strand, counting down.
GAGGCAAAGGAGAATGAAAAAAAAAAAAGGAAAGGCAAACATGATCACCAACCTTAGCCATAATAAAGACATTAGTTCCATGTAGTTTGGCTGTACTCCTATTATCCTTCTCATCTTTTCTACTGCCTTCTCTTATTGGTATCTTATAATGATATTACTTTGTTGTTTGTATGTACACTGAGAGCTTCTGCACCGGAGACAAATTCCTTGTGTGTGCAATCACATTTGGCCAATAAAGTATTATATTCTATTATGTTCTGTCCTGTCCTATTCTTCTGTTCTGTTTTGTTCTCCAGTCTTATTCTATTCTATTCTATTCTATTCTATTCTATTCTATTCTATTCTATTCTATTCTATTCTATTCTATTCTATTCTATTCTATTCTATTCTATTCTATTCTATTCTATTCTCCAATATTTATTCTATTCTATTCTATTCTCCAATATTTATTCTATTCTATTCTATTCTATTCTATTTCTATTCTATTCTATTTCTATTCTATTCTATTTCTATTCTATTGTATTCTATTCTATTCTCCAATATTTATTCTATTCTATTCTATTCTATTCTATTCTATTCTATTCTATTCTATTCTATTTCTATTCTATTGTATTCTATTCTATTGTATTCTATTCTCCAATATTTATTCTATTCTATTCTATTGTATTCTATTCTCCAATATTTATTCTATTCTATTCTATTGTATTCTATTCTCCAATATTTATTCTATTCTATTCTATTCTATTCTATTCTATTCTATTCTATTCTATTCTATTCTATTCTATTCTATTCTATTCTATTCTATTCTATTCTATTCTATTCTATTCTATTCTATTCTATTAACTGGAAAGGCAGAAGAAGTGGGCTTACTGTGTTGAGGGCGTTGAGAGTGGTGTCATCCCGGGAAGCCGCCACGCACCCATCTTCTGTCGAGCCGCCGTCGCACATCCCGGCAAACGCCGCCATGCTCCTTCAAGCCCAAAAAAAGGAACGGCATTTGAGCAGGTTGCAAACATCTCCAAGGTGAAGCCAGCAGAGCAAAGACGAACAGCCCTGAGATCGACAGCCAATTTTTCACGAGGCTAGCTCCCCCACACACACACATTGCTGAGCAAGGCAGTGGTTCTCATTAGGTCCAGTTTTACGACTCTTTTGCCAGAGTCCTTAAGAGAATCGCTGCGGTTATTGTTAAGCGAACCACAAGGTCACCAAGCAAATCCAGCTGCCCTCCCCTCCCCCCATTGACTTTGCAGTTTGCACGCTGGCTGGGAAGGCCGCAAATGGGGATCACCTGAACCCGGGACCCTGCAAGCATTGTACACACACTTGCTGATTGCCAAGCACCTGAAGTTTGATCATATGACTGTAGGGATGTGGCAACGGTTGTTAAGTGTGAAGAATGGCCACTTTTTTCAATGCTGTTGTGACTTCGCGTCGCTAAATGAATGGTTGCAAGTCGAGGGTTACCTAGGTCTACATGGGGAGGAATTCGGATTTTAATCTCTTCCCAAAATAGCCATCAAGGGCTTTGCATCACAGCAACTATGCAGGAAGTCACTTACGACCACGATGGAGCCCAAGATTTATGTTGCTAAACGATCACATTTGTTAAGTGAGTTTTGCCCCCCATTTTATGACCTTTCTGGCTACATTTGTTAAGGAGATCACTGCAATTGTTAACTTAGTCACCCAGTTGTTAAGTGAATCCGGCTTCCCTACTGACCTACTCTGTTCTGTTCTGTTCTGCATTCTATTCTAGTCTGCATTCTATTCTATTCTATTCTATTCTATATTCTAATTCTATTCTTATCATTATTCTATATTCTATTCTATTCTATTCTATTCTATTCTATTCTATTCTATTCTATTCTATTCTATTCTATTCTATTCTATTCTATTCTATTCTATTCTATTCTATTCTATTCATCCCATCTTCTATTCTATTCTATTCTATTCTATTCATCCCATCTTCTATTCTATTCTATTCTATTCTATTCTATTCTATTCTATTCTATTCTATTCTATTCTATTCTATTCTATTCTATTCTATTCTTCAGCTGTCAATCACAATGGGTAACAGATGAAGAATGAGAAGTCCTCGACTTATGACTGGGACCAGCCTCATGGGGACAGCCGCGCAGCGCATCTCTCTTCCTGAAAGTGCAGCCCAGCTTTCCAAGCTCCAAGTTGCATTCATGCGCCTATGCACCAAGCAGCGGGCGTCCCTTTCTCTGACAGGAAGAGCAGAGGGGCGCCAGGTGGGTGTTTGCACGAGGCCCTCGGCGGGCCAATTTCTGAACAGGATGGTCTGGGGATTATACCTTGCCGCCCGCAAGTACATAAGCAGGTCGCAGTCGTTCACCCCCGGCATCCAGACCAGCTCCTCGTGACGCGTCACCGCGTCCCCATCTCCGGAAGGGAAGGGCTGCAGCTCAGGGAGCTTGGCCTGGAAAAGAGAGAAAGCAGAGAACGTCTTCCGTCACATCCCTTCGTACTGACCCTCAAAACGAACTTTTAAAGCCAAGTCAGAAAGTCTAGAGTCGTATAGAAAAGCTGCTTGGGGAGAGCAAGGGGCTTCACACAACCATCCGTAAACAAACGGAGAGAGCGAGAGAGAAAACGAAAAGGGGGAGTCTTTCTTCTTTCTAAGCCTTTCATGCGTCACTCGTGTGCAACTGGTGTGGCTAAGCATTTATACAGCCAATAAGGGAGACTTCTCCTTTCTAAGGCTGATTCAGGTAGTCCTCGACTTACAACAGTTTGTTTAGTGACCGTTCAAAGTTACAACGGCACGGGGGGAAAAAAGAGACTTACGACCGTTTTTCACACTGACGACCGTTGCAGCATCCCCGTGGTCAGGTGATCAAATTTTGGATGCTCGGCAGCCGACTCACACTTATGACGGTTGCATTGTCCTGGGGGGGAGGTCACGTGATCCCCTTTTTGCGACCTTCTGACGAGGAAAGTCCACGGGGAAGCCAGATTCACTTAAGAACCGCGTGACTAACTTAACCACTGCAGTGATTCACTTAACAACTGTGGCGAAGAAAGGATTGTAAAATGGGGCACAGTTCACGTAATAAATGTTTCGCTGAGCAACAGAAATTTAAGGGTCAACTGTGGTCGTTAAGTCAAGGACTACCTGTAAAACACTTTTTACCCAGGGAAGAGAAAGGTCATGACATTGTCAAGTTCTCAAAATACCTACGGCCAAACTGTAAATTCCCAGAAATTTAGAATTTTCTTTATGAAAAGGAAACCTCTTTGTCCTCCTGTCTCCTGGACCAGACACCCCTTGGCCTGGGAAGTCAAATCCCTTCTCTAATCTACGGACGGTTCTAGTGCAGAGAATAAAATTGAAAGGATCCTAAGCAAGTTTCGCTTTGCAGCCTTCATCATATTGTCAGCGACGTGTACATGGCAGTAAACAGCTTCCCAAGCTAGTAATTGCTTAACGTATGTCGAAGGCAAAGCATTTCTGAAAAGCAGCAGACAGAATCCGTAATCACCGTAAGCCCCATGCATTGCAATGTCATTGTTTTACATGCAAAGTACGAGCAGGCTGCTGCTCCACTGGCACAGAGACGGGGGAGGAGGAATTTATTTATTCCTTGTATTTCTTAAAAGAGATTTATATAGCCGCCCAACTCGCACACGGGGGACTGGCACCCCAAATGCAGCTTCCTGGTAGCAACGTTGACAAGCCAGCAAAACAGAAAGACCCGGGAAGCACTCAGCTTTTGCCTCCTTGCCAAACGGGAGAGTTTCGTTTTAGAAAAATCTTGCAAAAGTTGGTTTACGGAAGTGACCTAGCCAAACCAAGAAGCAAGGATTTAACTTGTCGGCTTTGGCAGTTCTGCGAGAAACGTATTGATTTGGGGGAGGTGCCCACTTTGTAAAACTAGTTTTTACTTCATTTGTCCTCTATGCCAGAGGTCCCCAACCTTATGGGCACCAGGGATCGGTTAAGTGGAGAGAGGTTTTTCCGTGGACCGGAGGGTGTGTGGTTTTGTGTGCTGCCTGCATCCCACGGATGGGGCTTTGCTTGTTTGTGCGGACCGGTTGCTGGCATGCTGCGGCCCGGTACTGGTCCACGGACCGGGGGTTGGGAACCCCTTGCTCTATGCCAGCGGTCCCCAACCTTTCTGGCTTTGTGGACCGGCAGCGGCAGTGGCAAAGGGGGAGGGGAAGGAGAGGGGATGGTTCTGCTCGCACAAATGGAGCTTCGCGTGCAAGTGTGTGCCCCCGCCACTCACGCAAGTGGAGTTGCGTGTGCTCGCCTGCTGCTTGCGTGGCCCGGTTCCGAACAGATCACGGCCCGGTACTGTGGTTGCAGCCCAGGGGCTGGGGACCCCCTGCTCTATGCCAAGAGTTACTATTAGGCCCCTCAGAAGCAAGCAGGGATGGCTATGTTTCGGTTACGCCACGTGACACCCCTGTTTCCTGAGCTTCGCTGACTCCCCGTTTGCTTCTGGGTGCAATTTAAGGGGCTGCTTATGACCTCGAAAGCCCTACATAGTAGAGAACCTGGATAATTTGAGGGACCACCTCTCTGCCATGGTGTCTGATTAATTTAAGGGGACAGGGCTGGGCTGCTCCAGTTAAGCCATGTTATCTATCAGAAGGCGTGGGGGGCTTCTCTGTCTGGAATGAGGTCCCCCTGAGACACATGTGCCCCACTCCAAAAGGAGTTTGGGATACGAGATGGTGAGATATTCGGGCATCTATTACATGAACCGTCTTGTTTTTCTTCCTCTTCTCTTCTAGCTGGTTTTGTGGTTTCTGCTTACATAATGGGTGTTTTTTTTTTGTTTTGTTTTTTATGTTGCCTGGTGCTCTACAGGTTGCCCTCGTTTGGCATCGAGTTGAATAACTAGGCTCCAAGCAACACCAGTTCTTCAAATGCCACAACCAGGCCTGTTTGCGGAACGGCTTGTCGTTAAAACCACACAGCGATGTGGCAGGCCCCTGTGTGACGCTAGGGGCAATCTTACCTGATGGCTGGGCCCAACCCGGATTTCTCCTTGAGTGCTGTTCAGCCTCCTGCAAGTTAAAGATACAGAAGGGTTAGTCAGATCACCCAGACTGGGCCGTGAGTACGTCCTCTACTGCAGGGGTCCCCAACCCCTGGTCCGTGGACCGGTACCGGGCCGCGGCATGCCAGCAACCGGTCCGCACAAACAAGCAAAGCCCCATCCGCGGGATGCAGGCAGCACACAAAATCACGCACCCTCCGGTCTGCGGAAAAACCTCTCTCCACGTAACCGGTCCCTGGTGCCCAAAAGGTTGGGGGACCTCCGATCTACTGCAAGAGAAGGAAACCGGAAGCCCTCCAGATGTCAACCAACTACAATTCCCAGCAGCCCACACCCCACAGGCGCTATGTTGCTGCCAGAGATCCCCAGGCGCTCACAGCCCTGAAGCAAATCCTTCTCCTGCTGCAGGTCACTTGAACAGCAGGCGCAACAGTTCTCAAAAGGCACAGAAAAGGGGGTGACTTCCAAAGTGGGTTCACAAGGGTGCAATGAAGCAGCCATCGGTGGACAGGTGCAGGTTAGAAGGTGATGGGGCACAGCACAGGATCCTTGGGCTTTTAACGTTCACAAAGGGAGGGGAAGGGAAAGGGAAAGGAAAGGAAAGGGGAGGGGAGGAGAGGAGGGGAAGACGAAGAGGAAAGGGGGAGGAGAAGGGGAAGTAGAGCAGATCTACTGAAACATTATGACCGATCTGTCCGTGTTCTGGGTCATCTATTCTGACCCGAAAGCTGCTCCTTCTCCTAAATAAGATCATGTTTCTTCAGTCTGGTTTGGCAGATACTGAACTGTGGGTCCCTTGGTGCTCTCTGAGCTTGGTGGCTTTCTTGCAGACATTTCATGACCCAACTAGGTAACATCATCACTGCACTGATGAAGTTACCCAGTTGGGTCACGAAATGTCCGCAAGCAAACCACTCGGCACACAGGGCACCAAGGACCCCAGAGTCCGATTCTTCCTCCTCCCTTTCTCCCCCACTCCACACACCTCACTCCTTTCTACCACTGATGATGTTACCTAGTTGGGTCATGAAATGTCTGCAAGAAAACTGCCAAGCTCAGAGAGCACCAAGGACCCCACCGTTGTACCCTGAGCCACAAATATTCTCTTCTATGGATACTGAGCCAACTGCCCCATTTCAAAGTTCTAAATCCAAGAAATAATTCTGCCCCATTCCTTCTTTGCTTTCTGCCTCAGTTGTGTGAAATCCAGTGGCAGGGAAAAAAGTCCTAATCCTTCAAGGCCAATTCCCGGTTCCCTTAACTAATAATAATAATTAATAATTAATAATAATTAGTAATTAATAAATAAATAAATAAATAAATAAATAAATAAATAAATAAATAAATAAATAAATAAATAAATAAATAAATAAATAAATAAATAAATAAATAAATAAATAAATAAATAATAATAATAATAATAAAGTTGGAAGGGACCTTGGAGGTCATCTAGTCCAACCCCCTGCTCAGGCAGGAAACCCTATACCACTTCGGACAAATGGCTGTCCAGTTTCTTCTTAAAAACTTCCGGTGTTGGAGCATTCACCGCTTCTGGAGGCAGGTTGTTCCACTGGCTAATTGTTCTCACTGTCAGGAAATTCCTCCTTAGTTCTAGGTTGCTTCTCTCCTTGATTACTTTCCATCCGTTGCTTCTTGTCCTGCCTTCAGGCGCTTTGGAGAATAGCTTGACTGCCTCTTCTTTGGGGCAGCCCCTGAGATATTGGAGCACTGCTATCATGTCCCCCCTCGTCCTTCTCTTCATTAAACTAGACAGACCCAATTCCAGCAACCGTTCCTCGTATGTTTTAGCCTCCAGTCCCCTGATCATCTTTGTCGCTCTTCTCTGCACTCTTTCTAACTTGCTCAGCATGGAAACTAACCAAGGCGAGAAGCAAACCTAGAACTTTCCCCTTCAAGGTTGCTATGATGTACCCAAAGCTCTCTTGCTATTCCGGATTGATTTCAAAATGGCAACGTTGGCAGCTGAGCATGCTCTGGTCTTATGTTCCTTTTCTGTCTTTCTCTCTCTCTTTCTCTGGAGTTGGTGGCGAGGCAAGAAAGGGGAAGCTGGATTATTATGTAAAGAGGGGGGAGGAAGAAAAAAAAAAAGAAGAAGGCAAGAATAGAAACCGATGTTCCCGCAGACAGGCAAGCTGGGTGTAATCTTTTCTTCAGGTCCGGCTCTTTTCTTCCACCGCTGGTTGAGAGCGAAGAAAACAAGCCGCAGAAGCTTCCTTCTTTTCTTCCCGACACTTTGGGGCACAATGGCACCCTGCCCAGAAAAGCCTCCCACGACAAGAACAAGCCAGAAAACAAAACAAAACAAAAAAACCCACAACCCTCTCCTTGTGATCTTCTTCGGCAGGACCGGAAAAAAGGCTGGGGCTTTTAATGTTGGCTTGGCCAGCTCAACATCCAAGGAGAGAACGGGAGCCGAGAGACCAGTTTAGCATTTCCATTTTCAATGGCATTTTTAGCACTGCTCTTCTCCTAGACGTGACACCCCCCCCTCCCCGCTAGAAGCGAAAGCAAAATAGATATCCACCAAATAAGAAACAGGATGTTGGATGTTGGCTGGGAAAAAGTGGAATATATATATATATTTATATATTTATATATATATATATTTGTTTTCTGAGGTTTTCACGGGTGTTTGTATGTAGGTCTTTAGTAATTCGGGTTTTCTCCCGTGTAAAATTGAAAGTCTCTTGGCAACGTTTCGACGAAGTCCCATTCGTCATCTTCAGGCTGGTGTCTTCGGCTTCGTGCTTCTAGGAGCAATGTGTGATCGCAGCTGTTTCTTCCTTTTAACTGCCAGTGGAGGTATGAAGAAAGGAAGAAACAGCTGCGATCACATATTGCTCCTAGAAGCACGAAGCCGAAGACACCAGCCTGAAGATGACGAATGGGACTTCGTCGGAACTGGAAAATAACGTACTAATCATTCATGGTGTGGCCAGATTTGGGGTCATGTCTGCTTCTCAAATTTTGGAAGCACCCAAAATATGGGGAGGAGGGGGCGAAATGTGTGAAGAAAAGCAGCAAGGTAATTCTGTGTGCCTGCTGGTGCCACATTGTCAAAGGGTTGAGGCTGGCTGGGAGTGCTGGGAGATGTAGTCCCGACACGCCTGGAGGCAGCAATGATAGAAAGCTGGATGGGTCTGGAGGAAGGAAAAAAAAAAAGGGCATCGTCGTGGGAAAGGCAGGCGGGAAGGGAAAATAGCCAGGAAAGAGAAGAGCGAGAGGATTGTTCCATCTGCACGTGTGAAGGAATTGGGGAGAGGGAGACGAAGATTTCCCCACCTCACAGGGTCGTCGTTCAGGGGGGGAGGGGAAATAGGAAAAGGAAGGAGCATTAGCTACGTTCACCGCCTTGAGTTATTTCTACAAATAATACACACAGGTGGGATAGAAAGAAATAAAATGAAGACATCGACGCGATGCTTTCTACGATGACTTTGGAAGCAGGCGAGGAAAATCCACAGGCAAAGAGCGGGCTTCTTGGGTTTCGATAGAGCCTCCAGAGTCAAAGGCAGTCAAGCCCACATCTCTCCAAATTCACGTCTCGTCCCGGGGTCGAAAGCCAGGAATTTTGCTTTTGGCATCGCCTAGGTGAATTTCAATTTCACCGCAACACAAACAGCCCGACACTTCGAGATCCCCAAACGGGGTTACGAAACAAAACTCTCCGGGAAGATGTGATTGAAATTAGCCAAAGGAGGAAAAAAAGATCTGATTTTTTTTACTTTACTCAGCAGGACCCACAAAAACACTCGCAGGCTTATCCAGCAGGGTAAATGGTTCCTGGCAGAAACGGTGGACGAGAAAAATGGGGTGGGGGGCCAATTTTGGTAAGGGGCGACATCTTCTTTTGCCCTGATCTGACCCCAGACGGATGGGTCGGCCTTGAGCACTGGGTGAATCCCATAAAGAGGTCGAGCTGAGCCACATCGAGAGTTGGCTGGTTGTGCTTTGAACTCGCAGCTCGGGGGACTTAACCCCACCAGCCATCAGCCAATTTCCTACACAGGTCAGTTTCAAAGGGATTGAAAAAACAAACAACGCTATTTCTAATAGCTGCCCCAGCCTTAGAATAGCCATTTTCCCAGTAGAGAGGGGAGGGGGAAAAAAAAAGAAAAAAAAAAAGATAAAGCCAAAGAGGCATTTTTCAATTTAAAAAAAAAAAAAATGTGAAAGGGGGGGAGGGGGGAATTTTTTGGCTCTTATCGTAGAGAAATCTATGGGATTTATTTATTTATTTATCCATTCATTCATTCTGCGGGGAAAAGCACGGGGTGGGGGGTGGGGGGGGAACAGGAGCGGGCTTGAGAAAGGATGCGGGGAGGAAAACAAGAGGGACGGGGAGGGGGGGGAAGAGTGGGCGCGGGGTGCGAAATCCGACACCAAAGGCAAGCGCGATGCCACAAAAGTGGTCGCCATGGCAACCCCCCCAACTTAATATTTCAGCCCTTCTCCAGCCGCAGTGGATTAAATATAATGACAAGGCGCTCTCCCCCCCCCCTTTTTTGGGGAAGCAGCAACCTGTTGCCATGGCAACCTTGGTCGCCTATCACATAACAACAGGGGCTGGACAAGGCTGGACCGCAAAGGAATATCAAAAAGGATGGGATGGGGGAGGCGCCTCCCCCCTCCCACCAGGATGTGGATGGAGGGGGGGGGAGAGAGAGAGAGAGAGAGGAAGGGGCTTTTCCACCCGGAGGGAATTGCTCTTTGGGGAGGGGATTAAGGGTGGGGGGGGGCAGGAAGCTTTGATCCCCCCCAGCTGGAGATCCGGAGGCTTTGATCCCCAATGGCTATCCAGATCAGGAAATGTCCTCAAACTGAATGCCTGTTTCCCCCACCCCCCACCCCTTTGGAAGCAGAGGGAGGGTGTGTTTCACCCCACGGCTTCCCCTGGTGGCTTGGCCCAACTGGACCCATTTCACAGAAGGAAGCATCAGGTCAGGATCACCACCAAATGCCAGCTTCAAGGCCCGGAAGGGCTACAGCCCCCCTTGAACATTGGGGAAGAGGCTGAACCAGGATCCAACACAGGGGCCTCCATTGGAGCACCAGGGGCTGTGATGAGGGGGCTCTCCTGAACCAGGGCAGAGACCCTCGTTTTTATTTTTTGGGAAAAGGGGGCTTCCCAGCTGTCTGTTCCCAGAAGGAGGCGTAGAGTGCTTGATGGCTCCCAGAGACTGGATGATGGATGCACAATTTTAAGGATGCACACACGCACCCCCCTCTCCAGGCTGTGTTGCAACCGGTGGGGCCTCCTCCATGCTCTCCCCTTCCCACACCCGTCCTGTCCTTTGGGACTTGCTAACACTTCCGTTCCCCTCCAAGGCTCCCCTTTTATAGGAGGAGGAACTGAGGCCGACACAACATTCCCTCTTCTCGGTGTGTGTATCTGTGTGTCTTCAATTTCTTTCCCAAGGGGTAGGGGAGAGGGTTGCGGTGAAACCCACAAAGCAAAGGAAGGTATTTTGTGTCCCTACTAGGACCTCGGCAAGCAGAGAAAACCGGATATCAGACGGTGAGCATTCCAGAGAAATCTGGATGGGACCCTTCAAACACGCAGGAATTCATTTGGGGTTTTCTCTCATTCATATGAATTCTCAGTATTTAATGCACAAGGATGAAAATTAAATGCATTTGTGGCCGGCATTATTCCTGGGTAAGGTTGCTGGAAATGAGGCAACCTTGCCTCTCTTTACACTAAACATTATACTTATTAAATTATAAAAAAGCAACAGTACTTATCCAAATCAGGAACTACAAGCAGCCTAAATTGCAAAATTTCATTGCTCATCAATTCAGACCACCTTGTTGGTCTTCCTGAACCCCCCCCTTTTTTTGGGGGGGGGGACGGGGTAAGGGAAGAGACCAACACCTGATCTTCTGCAAAATTGGAATAATTTAAGCCTACACTTCTCCGAATTCACTTCTCAACCAGGGTTGAAAAGTCAGGGATTTTTTGCTTTCGGGATAGACTCAAGGTGAATTTTAATTTCAATGCAACGCAAACAGCCGACGCTTAGCAGCCCCCAAAACAGGGTTACGAAACAAAACTCTCCCAAAAGGTGGGATCAAAATTAGCCAAAGAAGGGGGGGGGGGAGAAACCCTTCAATCTGATTTTTGACTTTTCTGTATCACAGGGGTCCTTCTAGGATAAATCCTGCCTTTCTGAAGGCTTATTTCATATCGCTGGTCCTGAAGGATCACATCTGAAGGATCCCAGAAAGAGGCGAACGGATGCCAGGGCAAAACGGTTGCCGTGGCACTTCCTGGTTTGACGCACTTGTTAAACCATAAGGCTTGGGAAGAGAAGCCACAATGGTTGAGTTCACACAGCCCTCCAAAGCAAAACAAACTACGGGATGGCTTAACCCAGGTTAATAACCCTAAGACGAAGTAATCCCGATGCAGACAAATATTACATATAGTAGCCTGGTTGCAGAAAACGGGGGAAGCGGGGAGGAACAGGAGTCTGAATCCCTTCCACAAATACACACTTTGGACTCAACTTGGCTTGTGACTGTCTGGATTATCCAGCTAACACCAAATCCGGAGCAAAAATAAATTAGCCTTTGGAAGAATGCACTCTCTCCCTCCCTCTCTCTCTTTCTCTCCCCCCCCCCAACACATACATAAACACACGCATGCATCCAGAAAAAAAATATGCAAAAGATAATGACAATCTCAATTTAAGTCATGACACGGTAGATGGGTAAAGAATTTAGAGGAGCAAGGAGGGGGGGGGGAGATCCAGCACGTTGGAAGCCTAAAGCCCTCACCTGTAACGGGTCCAAACGATACCCTCATTTTAAAGTTTCACCTTGAGGACTAGTAGTCATTTGCTTTCCCTTAGCTGCCCAAATATTTCCAACTCCACGCAGGGCCGAAAAGCCACACGGTTCAATACCCCACAGTAAAATCTGGCTCCTCTTAAGAGAGGGGGATCCCATGAGGACTTGCCAGCCTTTCCCCCAATTTTTTCTGCCCATTCGCAGCAGCTGGGTTGCCCCCCCCCCCCCAGGGCTAATGCAGGACTCTAAGTGACAAGGCCCACGTTCCAGTTTGACTTCCACCCCTGCAGAAAGACTTCCGTATTTACGACAAATATGCTTGATCCGTGTCTACAGGAGAGCCTGGATTCCCCACTCCCCCACCCCTAAGCTGACTGGGGTTTCCCTGCTCCAACTCAGCGGGTTGGGAGGGGGGTGGTGGATCCATGCCCGCCTTCCCTGAAAGAGGGGGGGGGGAGGCATGCATCCACATCCGTGCAGCCGGGGTGCAAACTTCCTCTGCCCCATGGAAAGTTCTCCCCAGGGCAGCCAACCTGGAGCCGCTGCCTAGCATCTAGCAGCGTCCTTCCCCATCCCATCCCTGCTCGGGGAAGCCTCCCCTCAAGGTCCCCTTCTCCACGCCCGGAGCCCCAGCCTGGCTGCCGTGCAAGAGGGACGGGACGACTTCTGACAACCAGCCAGCAAGCCAGCCAGCTAGCAAGCAGGCAGGCAGGCTGGCTGGCTGTCAGAGTCGTCCCGTCACTCTTGCACGGCAGCCAATAGCGACGGCTCTCTGGCCCTCCTCCCTCCCCTCTCGGAGGCCCCCCGCCCGCCAGCACTTGCAAGTGGGACAGAGCAGGTGGGCTCGGGGCTGACACGAGCCCCCTTGCAGGAGGAGGAGGAGGAGGAGGAGGAAAGCCTTGGCGGGGGGGGGGCAGGCTGGAGAGGGCTGCCAGGCACGCTGGCAGCTGCCAAGCCCCATTTTGGGCCATGCAACCAGGGCTGGGGAGGGCAGGGGGTGGGTGGGAAGAAGCCACTCTCCTCCAATCCCTCCTCCTCCCGGGGCCAGCCCCCCCACCCGCCCCCCCCCAGCCCGTCTGCCTACCTGAAGGGGCCGAGCAGGTCGTCCATGACAATGACAGCCTCGGCCGTTCGCTGCAGCGGGCGCTACCTGACCTTGCCTCTCTCCGTGGCTCCAGGGAGGGGGGGAGGGCAAAAAACACTCCCCCCCCAAAAAAAACCAGAAGGAGAAGAAGAAGAAGCAGAAGGGGGGGGAGTCGGCCTGCTCCCCCCCCCCTGCCCAGCCAACTAATCAAAATGGAGGCCCATGCAGTCCGAGGTAGACCCGGGAGAGCCTTCGCCGAGCTTGTGCGGTGACCTCAGCCTGCACGCAGGACGCAGAAACTTCGCCCTTAGACTGACAGCACTGGGCATGTGCTGTGACCCCCCCCCTCCAGTTTCCGTAAATAAAGCAGCGCCAACAGACGTGGGGAGGGCGGGCTGCACCACCAGCCCAGCACAAGCGGCAGCAGCGCAACGACGGCTGTGCCTAGCAAGCTAGTGTGCAGGGAAGTGGGGCCTTTGCAAGGGAGTCTGAGACGGGCAACGTTCGGGGATCTGGGGGGGGTGCTTGCCCCCTCCCTGGAGGAGAAGGCAGGCCAAAGGGGCAGGGAATCTCTCTCTCTCTCTCTCTCTCTCTCTCTTACACACACACACACACACACAGCACACACACACACACATTGCTTTTAATTTCTCTCTGGGAGGAAGACCCTTCTGCCAGAGAGAGAGGACCGGATGCAAAAAAAAAAACTCAAGTTATAGAATAGAATAGAAGGCCAGAATACCAGGACCGGCTTTCCATCAACGGCAGCCACTCACAGGTCCCCAACCTGGTGCCCTCCAAAGGCGGGGAAGTTGAAAGCCAACATGCTTAGGAGCCTCACCTTGATCGGGTTTGGCTTGAACCCAACGATGCCCCCTGGAACAAGCCACCTTGCAGGATTTAGGTGAATCCAAGGAAGGAAGGAAGGAAGGAAGGAAGGAAGGAAAGAAGGAAGGAAGGAAGGAAGGAAGGAAGGAAGGAGAAGGAAGGAAGGAAAGGAGATGTCTGGGCCAAGATCAATGAGGAAGGAAGGGAGGGAGGGAGGGAGGAGGGAGGAGGGAGGGAGGGAGGGAAGGGAAGGAAGGAAGGAAGGAAGGAAGGAAGGAAGGAAGGAAGGAAGGAAGGAAGCTAGAAAGCCATGTCTGGGCCAAGATCAATGAGGAAGGAAGGAAGGAAGGAAAGGAAGGAAGGAAGGAAAGGAAGCTAGAGAGCAGCCAAGATCAATGAGGCAGGGAGGGAGGGAGGGAGGGAGGGAGGGAGGGAGGGAGGGAGGGAGGGAGGGAGGGAGGGAGGGAAGGAATTTGCCACCATCTATCACCGTGGTCCGCTTGGGAAACAACGGAGGCCCCAGTGAGCTTTTTGGAAGAGGAAAATCACTTTGAGAAGGTGGGAGGCTTTTGAAAGCCGGGATAAATAAAACGCCAGCAGAAGGAGAAGCTCGCTCAAACTCAACAATAACCCCTCCAAGGAACCAGGAGGGGCAAACGTGGGTTCCAGCCTGCAGCGTGGCAGGGACACTGACTAGCTATGCCAGGAAGACCCCCAAATTTAGCCTAGGGAACTCAAAACGCCAACAAAACTGGAACCTCCCGCTCGGTTCTCAGCCTGGCTCTAGATTCGAACTCGGCGTCAGGCAGGCGTGAACGCATTCCTGAGCAAGAAGGGTTGACCACGGCTAAAAGCTTCACTTCGGAGCATTATTACCTTGCTTACAACGAACCAGACGTGAATCAGAGGACGCCGCCCATTTCACGGCCACCCGAAGACGGCCACCCGCATGCAGGTAGTCCTCAACGTACGGCCACAGGGGAGCTCAACATTTAGGTTGCTAAGTGAGACATTTGTGCAGCGAGAATCCGGCTTCCCCGTGGATTTTGCGTTGTCAGAAGGTCGCAAAAGGGGATCGCGTGATTTCCCCCCTCCCCCGGCACGCTGCGACCGTCATAAATGCGAGTCAGATGCCGAGTCTCTGAATTTTGATCACGTGATCGTGGGGATGCTGCGACGGCTTTGTGAAAAATGGTCACCAGTCCCCTTTTTTTCGATGCCGTCGTAACTCCGAACGGTCACTAAGCGAGCTGTTGTAAGTTTACTACCTGTCTTACGCCATCTCACTTCGGGTGAGACAGGTGGCCATCTAAATCTGACAAATACATAAATATTCCTCTGGCAACGTGGTGGGCTGCGATACAGGTGGAGGCCCAGGCAGTTCTACGAGCTTGCAACAAGTCAGGAGGTGCTACACCCTCACAACTCTGCAGCCCCGCCTCCCCAAATTCTGAGAATTACTTCCGGCTACAAGCTGTGGTTTTTTTTTTCAGCCAAAGCAGCAAATTAAACCAAAGCAGACCTACGAAAATGGTGCCACCCATTACGAGGGCAATTCCGAAGCCAAACGAAGGGAGAAACACGGCTTAAAAAAGGAAACGCAGCAGGGATTTTAAAAAAAACAACAACCTTTAGATGTCACAAATGAAGTCACAGAAAGAGTTGCAGCTGAAACATCCAGTTTTTGGGGAGTCCTTTGTTGAGAAGGTCCATTCGGTGAGAGACTTGGAAAGGGGAGCCACCAGCAAAAAGGCCCTGATTATAGTTGCTACTGTTCAAATTGATCTCCACAGCAGGACAACGGGTTTAAAGCCGAACTCAAAACACCAAGAACGGGTGCTGCTTCAAACCAGACCTTCAGGAATCAATCCTCGGCCAGGCCTTGGAGTTTACTATACCTGCCAACTGCTTGGATGTTTCCTCTCTCTCTTAATGCAGACTAAAAGTATTCTCTTGCAGTATTTCTCAACGGAT